>JASDQU010736558.1:269591-293914 GCA_032191745.1 Picea mariana
ACAAATCCACTTGTTTGGCACTTGGAATCAATGTTACCAGAACCGAACCGGTCGACCCCAAAAACCGAAACCGAACCGGAACTAAGAAAAAACCGGAAAAAAACCGGATCAAAAAACCGGTCACTAAAAATACATAAAATATTCAAATTTTTGAAAAACAAATACATATTCATGTGCATCCATGTGAATCTTTCTCTTTCCCTTCAACCACTCTTCTCTCTGCCCAGTGCTTACAAATAAGACAGAGGTTGGTGTGCAGATACACCACTAAGTCACTTGACACGATGACAAAGAGAAGAGTTCAACAGAAGAATTTATACTTGAGTGAAGTGTACATTTTTACTGGGGTCGTGACAGAAGAGTTCAACAATCAATGCCACCAACATCGAGGTACATAAAGGGTATGGTGCCCTTGATTAAATGTCAGTTTCATACCCTCTTACATGATAGAATCCAGTGGAAACATTGCAATCCTGCCAATCTTGAAATCCTGAAAACCGTTAAGTCTGCTGAATTTTGAATGGGACCTAAAATTCTACTTTCTCCATATGAAGTTCAATGAGGTTGGAACCACTCTCAAACATCCTGAAACAATTAATGGTAATGTTAAAAATTTAAGTAAAAAAATGAAAATGAAAGAGAAAGGAGAATGTCACTTTCATTTTCATCCTTTTACTTTAAGAATTTAATTTTACCATTAATTACTCAAGAGAAGCCAAATGAGTAGTGTGAGTGAAAGAGAGGGGGTGGGGTTGGCTTTATACTAGGAATCCCTTCTCACACTCCACCAAAGCCCTTTGTTGCACTCTAACTCTCTTGTTGCTCCAACCTGTGGGTGAAATGAAGCAAAAAAAACGTTTTTTAGGGTCCGTAGACTGCCTTTTTGAGGGACACATGTCCTGAATTCGTGACACTGGTTGTTGTAGTGTCGGACACGTTTTTAGGACGTGTCCCGTTCCCAGGACACGTTGAACCAACGAATCCGACACGTGTCAGGGCGAATCGTGTCGGATTCGTTGGACACGCGACACGCAGGGGGTTTAGTACGTATCCTGTTACTTAGGTTTGGGATAAAAGTGAATTGGGGATTAAAGTCGGGGTCCCCACTCTTTGTGTGCAAAAGTGTTTATGTGGCCTATCTTACCTGCTAATCTTGGGTTCTTATAGACTTGTCAACCGGGTGTGTCGTAGGTCCTGTTGATGATTACAATTGCGTGAGACAATCTCCAGGACACGAACTAATTGAGTCAACCTGAGACAGAGCCCCTGAGATGGGTGTGTGGATCCTATTTGAGACAAAACTGGAACGTAGTGATGACCTCCTCCTTACAGAGAGTTGAGAAAAACTACAGATGATTCTCCTGTGTAACGCAGTGAGAAAGGAGATATGTTGAGTTAGACGTGCTTGTGGCTAAGCACAAGGTGAACGTGTGAATTCCCATGAGTTGGGTGCATCGTTATGAGACAGAGATGAAGACGATGTATTAGCCTTCTCTGAGCAGAGAGTTGAGATGATGAACTCCAAATGACTCTCCTGTGTAATGCAATGGGAAAGAATATCTGTTGAGTGAACGTGTCTGTGGATGAGCATAGGTGAACGTGATCCTAGTGGTTGAGCACTAGTGAGTGTGGTTCTCCTGTGAGACGCAGTGAGATAGAGATATGGACATCCCTATGGATGTGCCCCTAGTCGCTGAGCACTAGTGGGTGTATGAGATCCCTTGCTATATTGTTCAAGAGTCAGACTTACCTGTAACTCTATTTGTAATGTAAAGGATACAGGTCGACCCCACCTTAATGTAAAAGATAACTAATGTAAAAGATAATTAATATAAAAGATAATTAATATGATAATTATTAATTATATTTTGAGTTATTGAGGTAGGCCCTATTGTGCCAAAAGACACATCATTTGATGTGACAAGTCTTATATAAATAAAGTTGAATCCCCATTAAGGAAACACACTTATCATTGTGTCATCTCATAATTTCAGAAGTTGTGGTCTGAAATTGTGAGAATTACAGCACCCTCTTGTGTGCTAAGTTTGGTGATGGTGTGGAAGGTCTTTCTCTTGAAGAATATAGAAAAGGATTGGCTGGGTTTTCTTCCCTTGTTGAGAAGGGTTTCCCAGGATAATTCTTGTGCTCTTGTGCATGCTTATTCTTCTTGTGATCTTGGTTTTGCTACAGTGATTATGGTTCAAGTTAAAAGCTAAACAAAAAATTGAATTAAATGCATCAGCCATAGCTCATTGAAAATCTAACATGTCCAACGGGGAGAGAACCTCGATCTCAAAGTTTCCTCCTGACTTAACACACTCCACCCAGGGTAGAGGTCTTAGACATTAGCACAATAAGATAGATTTTACTAATTAAAACTAATATGTGTCAACTACCCCCTCTCTGATCCCCAATGGCCACTATGCGTAGTCACAATGGGAATAGCATACTAGGGTTTATAGCCTACTGGTTTATTTCCAATATATAACAAAAAGGAAACTATTCTAGCAATTAGTGTTCTAGATGGATGATACATGCAAGGTGGATCTAATCTAAGCTAGAACTTAAAAAAAAATACAACTACTCTAAATTGTGGTTTATTTTATCAGTAAGTTGGGTGATGTGAGTTCTTTTTATCTTTTTTAAGAGTTAGAAAAACTTGAGCAAAAATCTGAAAGTAATCACAGCAATAGAAAAGACACTGACACCGTTCCCCCTACGAGGACAAGGCAAGGCAATGTGTAGCCTATGTCGCTTTATTGAAATGATTACAACTCTTCTTTTTTGTGAGAATGCACATATGATCCTTTATAGTTGAGGATCAATGGCTTACAAGTTTTCAACAAATTTTCTCAAGGCAAGAAGGTGCCCAACTGCTTCAAGGGTTTCTGAGTAAGGTTAAATCTTCAAAAATTCGCCAGAATCTCCCCTTGTACCTATTACTTCTGCGTAAAAACAGCAAAAAAATAGTCCTACAAGATGCCCAAAAACACTTAATAAGTATTTTGGAACACCCCTAACAAATTGGAAAAAATCTAAGTAAAAATTATGGCAAACCAACAGAAAAGGAACTAAGGAGAGGAAGCTAAAAAGCTAACCCCCTTAGGATCTTTCTTTGCTGATATTAAATCAGCAAAGCAATGGCACTTACAACTTGCCAAATATTCAGTTAATGACCTAGTAAAATTGCACAGCTTCTAACCTACTAATTTTACTTTGAAATACTAGTTAAAAGCAAGAAAATTTGAAGTAGATCTAGCTAAAAATGAATTTGTTTTATAATAATAATCTAGATCTAAATCTTACTTATGCATGCAAGCTATTTAGCTTTAGATTTGACTTTGAAATACCAAAAAAAAACTATTACATGCAAGAAAGGTAACCAAGAGAAAGATTTTATAAGAAATTATGAGAAGGAGAATGCTTGTTGTCTTGGAATGTCTTGGGAAATGGAATCTTCGTTAGAGGAAAGCAGAGGGAAAGTGATCTTCTCAAAGCTCTTTGAAGATGGGAGGAAGCTCACTCGCTTCAACCTATCCTTCAAATGATGTAAACCTGCAATGCTAAGAGAAAATCTTGAAACAAAAGAGTTAAAAGCATGTTGTTTCATATGTTAGAAAGACATGAAGAGCATGACATTAAGCTAAATAAACATGCATCTCACAAATATCTAACATACATAAACTAATAGAAATATCAAGCAAGCTTAGCTTTTGTATTCCTATCCTACAAGGAGATAGCTCCAAACATAGGCCAATAATAAAAATTTACAATGCAAAATAAGCTAAATACAAGTATAACTCATACACAATTGATCACCATGAATCCACACATGAGAGCTCTACACCACAATAGCCTCCAAAGCCTTTTTTATTCCAATAGAAGATAGATAGATTACAATGTATCACAAGCGAACTCTTAGCAAAATTCCAACTCTCTTACAATAGGTAGGTCGCCTCTATTAAATAGCCAAGTGAGTGGTTAGGGTTTCCTAAATGAGAAGGGGAGTCATCCTTGAGTGAATGGCGAGTTGTGAAAGCAAAAAGATGGGAAAGGTTTAGGTGGATGGTGAGTGGTAAAAGCAAAAAGGATGAGTTAAGTCGAGTGGTGAAAGCAAACGGTGGATGTTTCTTATTCAAGAAAAGCATGTGAGTTGGCCCATGTGACTTGCTTGGCAAGTGGGACGTATGAGTGGGGTAGAAAAGCGCTTTAGTGGAAATGGAAACAATGGCTAGACTCAAGTCGACTCAAGGATAAGTGATTTCTCATTTTAGGAAAGATCCAACAACTCTCTTTAAGACTTAAGACAAAAGGAACATGTGGGAGACATGTTTCCTTATTTTAAGGAATCCTGATTTTCCTTTTAATTGTCTTTAATTTGGCTAATTTCGAGAGAAATTATTTTTTCAATTATTAATAACCATTATTTTTCTCTAGAAAGGTGATCTACGAATAAAGTGGGTATTCCGAGACGGAAAATGAATAGCCCTAAGGCACTTTTTTTTAATTATTCATCAATTACAATTAAAATATCTCGTTTTGCGGGAAATTTTATATTATTCGAAAACATTAAAAAACCTAAAGGGGACTTAGCATGTTTCCATGTGACTCAAAATTGATGACTATTATGTTAATATACATTAGACACTAGGCTCATATATCACTTTAAGGCCCAAACACTAATACAAATACTCCAACTTTGGAGAAATGAGTGAAAAAATCCAACAACCATAAGTTGTTGTAAACAACTTATAATTGCTAGATAAAAAAAACACCCCAGAGTAAATGCATTGGACAGTGGGTCTTAAGTGGCCAATACCTTTTACAAAGTTCATCATACTAGCTCATCTATTACAATTCCCCTCAGGGTTATGTAAATACAAAAATTTGAAGAAAGTACAAGGGGCACTGGGGCCTGGCTGGACTTCTGAACTCTGAATTTGAACACTAGCTTGTTCATCTTTGGCGGCTCAACTACAAATCCACATGCAACTTTGGGTGGTAACATGCACCAACCCAATACAACTTATCAGTCCATCGATAAGTGTCATACTCAACTCAGTCCATCGAGGAGTATCGTCACAGAAGAATGTCTCACAAAGTTGTTGTTGATATTATGGTAGCTGTGGGAGGTATTTACCTCCACGTGTAACCCTAACAAGAATAGAATATTTTGGGAAGCAAAAAGAAGCCCTAAAGCATTGAACATAACCCTAGAAGACAAGTCGGCTCAAGGAAATATTTAATATTAAGTATTTAGCCTCCAGAATGAGAAGTCGGCCCAAACAGCTCAGGAAAACAGTATAAATACAAGTAGCCAGACCTCATTTTGTACAAACAGTTCGAAATTTCAATTGGGAAGAAGTGCGCACTACAGAAACTGGGCAAGTGCGCAAGTCTGGGGAGCAACTGCAGCTGAAAACTGCTGCAATCTATATTCCTGGTTTAGGCGCAGACTTTCTATTGGTTATGGTTGGACTTTCGAATCAGTCTTGGTTATCTTTGCTTGATGCATTAGCCTTGGTTGGCTATTGGTTTTCTTCCGAAATCATTCTCTGTCAAGGTTAAGGTGCTCGGGGGTGGCTTCGGCCAATGGTTGGGTGACAATATTGTTATATTGACTATGGTTAAACGAGCACATCTATTACTTTCTAACAGGTTATGGGCCCACACTATCTTCGGACAGTCTAACCCCTAGAAGATAGATTGGGAGGATTTGCTCAGTTACAGTTGCAGTTGCAACCAGTTTTTGCTGCAGCAACAAAACCCTAACCCTCTTGTTGAGGCACCTTAAGTGAAGAGATTGACCTAATTTCTGGATAGCCTAGTGCGCCCTAGCCTAGCGCATCTCCTGGTACTCTCAGCAACCTAAGACGTCAAGTTTGAGCTTTTGGTCAAAAGTTGACCAAGTCAAAGCAGTTATGACTTACTCTATGAAGTCAAAAAACAAGTTAGAAGGGGCTTCTAACTTCAGAGCGCGGAAGACAAGGATTGACCTCATCCTTGCCAAGAATAAAGTGTTGTATATCGTGAAAGGAAAGATCGTGGAACCACAGTTTGAAGAAGGAAAAGAGAAGGAACCTCAGAACGTTGCAGTTATGGAGAAGTTAAAAGACAGTGACATCAATGCCATGAGTTTCATAGTGGACTCTATAAAAGACCACTTGATACCCTACATCTCCCATCTTGACTCATGCAAGAAGATGTACGATGCCCTAACAAACCTCTTCTCAGTCAGAAACATTAGACAAGTAATGAGTCTGAAGAATGAGCTCCGTGACATGAAAATGAATGACGATGACAGCATAACATCATGCCTTGTGAAATCATTTCAGAGAAGGAACTACAAGCTATTGAAGAAATCATTTCAGAGAAGGAACTACAAGCTATTGAAGAAAGCATTTCAGAGAAGGAACTGGTAAATATAGTACTCAATGGCCTTCCCAAGACATGGGATGCATTTGCCGCAAGCATGAACACAAGAAAGGAGTATCCCACATTTGAAGAACTTTGGACTTGTTGTGCACAAGAAGAATCAAGGATTAGTGCAAAATACGATGATCAATCTTTCACAGCAAGGTTCAAGAATTTCAGGAACAAAAAGAAGTTTGGCTCAAAGAAGAAACCAAATCAAGAGAAAGATATCTCAAAAATACAATGCTTCAACTGTCGAAAATATGATCACTACAAGAATCATTGTCCCGAGTTAAAGAAAAGGAAGGAAACACGCGAAGCATCAGTTGTCGAAGAAAGGGAACCCTCAAAGAAGGCCAAGCTGGATAAAACAGACTTCTTCTTCTAAGATAAGGTAACAATATTCTTCATAACTCATGTACATACCATGTTTACATAGTTTCTGAACATATCTTGCATATCTATTTCTTAGAAGATAAGATGTTCAAAGAGAAACAATACCTATGGAAGAATAACAAGATAAGGATTGTTATCACGATGACTACAAGTCAAGCAATACACACGAAAAGATGAAGTACATCGACAATCCTTGGTAACAATTCATGTGGAAGCTATTAACATAAGTAACAGTTGCAAGATAAGCCGAAATCAGAATCAAAATTGAAGAAACCTGGAAGAAGTAAAAACAGAAAGAAGTCAGCAATCAAGAGGAAATTAGAAAAGGACTTGTGACACTTTGCAGAAGGCGATAAGGATGCAGACGGAAGCGTGGACTCTTTTAGTTGGAGGGAGCCGATTATATAATTCCAAAAGAAGAGCATGCATTCATGCATGAAGCAAAGATTAGGAGGGAGCTAATCCTAAATAACATGATCCATCAAGGATTATGAAGTACCTATCCATGTTCTCATTATGGTAGCAGCCATAAAAAGCAGCACCTGTTCAGTTTGACTTTAGAAGAAGTCTTCTTCAAAAAGAAGCTTTAAAGTATCCCTGGTTGTCCATCCACACCCATGATCCTATGATGAAAGGAAGAAGTTGGAATCTTCAGAGCATGGAATCTATAGAAAACTCCATGGACCCAAGAGCTAAAGAGAAACATGAGGAAGAACATGAAGATTCCAAGAGAGAGAAAATCCACAACAACCAATCATTATATCAAGAATCACAAGATTACCAGCTTGGTCTGAACCCACTAGAACCAATCAAGCAGAAGAAAGGGAAGTTGTGATGAAGAACAGTGTATGGAAGACTTATGAATGGAAGCATTGTGAGATCCAGAACTAAAGGTTCTCCCAGATGGAGGGAGAAGACTATGATGATAGCTTGTTCCAGTAACCAGACATACCTCTACCTGAGCCATTATATCTCCTACAATATCCATGGGTTGGAGTTTATATCAGATGAATGTAAGGATTGTTCTCCTCAACAAAGTAATTAAACAAAGAAGCGTATGTAGAGCAACCTCAAGGTTTTGAGGTATACCAGAAAGAGACTCTTGTATGCAGATGAAAGAAGACAACTTGGTTTCAAAACCTCTAATGAACAGCAGAAGCTTGGTGAACACTTTCTATAACAGAGATATTGTATCAGAATGGTTACTCAGAAGTCTACGATGATGGATTGCTAATCCATGACAAACTCTCATGATGACAGAAGAAGTGCCACTTGGATATGTTCCAGTTTGACCCTTGCCACGATGTCATGAGCTAGTAGGAAACAAAAGAGTTGAATCCAACCATGATATACTGTAATGATCAAGAGCCATATGAAGCCTTCAGAGAAAACCAGTGTTCCAGAAAGACCGAAGTACATTGAGATCAAGCATTACATTCTCCATGATGAGGTCCAGAAAAGAGAAGTGGTTCTCCAATATATCCCCACAAATGAGCAGATAGCAGATATTTTGGTAAAGCCTATGTCCAAGATGAAAAAGTTTGCGTACTCAAGAAACAAGCTGAAGCTTGTGGAGACGAATTCCTTATTGAAAAGGGAAGAGATGACTCCCAGGTTGGGAGGGAGCACTGGTGTGTTATTGATTTATGGACAGTCATTTTTCAGTTCAAAAAATGGTCCACGATGAGCAATTCCTTTCTAGTTCGGAAAGTGGTTTGAGATTTCTGACGGACATGCATTTTCCAATTCGGAAAATGGTCTAGATCGGACGGTCATTTTCGTAATGAAAATGGTTCAATAGATTGTTGATGTACCATAGACAGCGATTCCCCTTGTGGCCAATGTGCGGGAATGGTCTAGGACAGTCTTTCTTCTTGACAGTCACTCTCAGTAGTGGTCAAGTAGAATGGTCTACCTCGTCGGGCAGAGATTCTTTCGAAGTTCACAGTTGTTAGCAGTTTCGAAGAATGGTCTGTTTTGGAGGTTGGTGCAGGACAGTCATTTCCTTAGGAAATGGTCCGGACAGTCATTCCCTAGGGCAGACTCATTCTCTACAAGATGCACTTTGTTTAGTGCCGAAAGAATGGCCCAGTTAAGTTAATGGTCCAGATTCAGCAATCAGGGACAGGAATTCCCTAGGGCAGACTCATTCTCTCCAGGTTGCACTTTGTTGAGTGCTGGAGGAATCGCCCAGTTAGGTGAATGGTCCAAGCTCAGAAATCAGGACAATTATTCTTCTATGCTTGAGAAGAATAGTCTTGATAGCTCATGGCTGATGTTTTACCTTCTGAGGGCAGATGCTCTTCCAGATCTCAAGGATGTGAATGGAAGAATGGCCCAAATGACTCAGTTTATATCATGATATTGTTTTTCTGTGCAGGTTGATATCAGATGATATGATTTCTATGGAGATTGTATGTGTCTGGACAGTAGATGTATGCTACTGTGGTGGATGTGTTCCACTGGTTGTGACTATGTGTCATTGATTAAGTAGTTGTGTGTTACTTGGTGTGGTAGTGTACCAATGGATTGTAGTTGTGTACTACTATGGATAGACACAGTTGTGTTCTATTGAATGACATGGTTCTGATTACCATGTAGACTATCAGTTGTGTTGATATTTTCTAAGGCATATAGGTTGAGATGGATCTCTATGACTTGATTAGAAAATAATCCTAGATTGACATTCCTATAGGAATTATCTCTGTAGTCCATGGCATAGCTTTTAGCATCTGTTGGGATAGTCATTCTTCTAGGATGTATGTCCAAATTAGAAGAATGGTCCTTGTATCACTCTATGGAGTGAGTGACTTATTCAACATCATGCCTGATTACTCGGATAGAGTATGGCTTCAAGAGATGATGCAGTTGATGCTATCAGATGATAGTGATGATGGTGCTCGTGATCTAATCATGAGATAGTCTATACGACTATGATGATGCTACCGGTTGAATGGTATGTTTGTGCTCAAGACCATTGCCTTCAATACCTCCCTAGCTAGGAGGGACTATTGATATTATGGTAGCTGCGAGAGGTATTTACCTCCACGTGTAACCTTGACAAGAATAGAATATTCTGGGAAGCAAGAAGAAACCCTAAAGCATTGAACATAACCCTAGAAGACAAGTCGGCTCAAGGAAATATTTAATATTAAGTATTTAGCCTTCAGAATGAGAAGTCGGCCTAGACAGCTCAGGAAAACAGTATGCAGAAACTGGGCAAGTGCGCAAGTCTGGGGAGCAGCTGCAGCAGGCAACAATCTGTATTCCTGGTTTAGGCTCGGACTTTATATTGGTTATTGTTGGACTTTCTAATCAATCTTGGTTATCTTTGCTTGATGCATTAGCCTTGGTTGGCTATTGGTTTGCTTTCAGAATCATTCTCTGTCAAGGTTAAGGTGCTCGAGGGTGGCTTCGGCATATGGTTGGGTGACAATATTGCTATATTGTCTATGGTTAAACGAGCACATTTATTACTTTCTAACAACTGCAACCATCAATACTCCCTCTTAACGAGAGGGGCATTCCACTCCAAGTTTATCACGGAAGTACTCGAACTTCGACTTGGGAAGAGGCTCCATGAGAATATCTGCAATTTACCCATCTGTAGGAAGGTACTCCACTAGTACAGCCTTCCTCTGCACCATATCTTGAATGTAATGAATCACGGTTGGATTCAATATCTGATCAGACAATCTTGCAAGGAGCTTCTGAAGCCACACTACTTCGCATACTGCCATACATACTGCAATATACTCGATTTATGTGGTACTCAAAGCCATAGAAGTATGTTTCCTGCTACACCATGAAACCATGGCAGATCCAAAATTGAAGCATCACCCTGAGGAGCTCTTCCTATCAACTGCACTCCTTGCCCAATCTGAATCAGCATATCCCTGTAGTCTCATATCAACACTGGAAGCATTTCTCATGCCATATCCAACTGTGCCTCACAAATATCTCAACACATGCTTCGCAACCACCCAATGTATCCACCTCTACTAACTCATAAATTGGCTAAGTGCACTCACTGCATAGAAAATATCTTGTCTGGTGTTAACCAGATACATCAATGATCCAATCAGCTGCCAGTATATGGTCGGATCAATCAAGTCTGAATCGAAAAAAGACTTACTCAGCTTCTTCAGATTCATCACCATCGGTGTGGTCATGGACTTACAGTCCAATATCCCAAATCTCCTCAAGATCTCAAGTGTGTACTTCCCTTGACTCAGGAAGATCTCATCAGTTCTCTGCCACACCATCAACAACCTTATAGTACAGGTTGGAATCAGCAACACTCTTGTTGAAACCTAAACTCATCAGGTATCCATCAATCCTCGCATACCAAGCATGAGGACATGGGACTCCTTCCCATGAATCATGAAACCATTTGGTTGCTCGATATACACCTCTTCCTCAATCTCGCCATTGAGGAAAGTTGTCTTCACGTCCATCTGATGTAATCTCCAACCCAAGGCTGAAGCAAGTGCAATAATCGTCTGAATGGAGGTATATCGAGCAACAGGAGCAAAGGTCTTCTCATAGTCTATTCGCTCCACCAGAGAGAATCCTCTGGCCACAAATCTCACTTTGTGCTTCTCGATGCTCCCATCAGTTGCATGTTTTATCTTATAAATTCACTTGGAAGTCACCACAGACTTCCCTTTGGGTCTTGAAACAATATCCCACACATCATTCTTCATGATGTACTAATACTCCTCCATCATGGCATCTCTCCATATTAGCTGACTGGATGTATCCTCATAACAGAAAGGCTTAGAATCAATGATGTGGCTCATAGTTGCAACATAGCTCGAGAATCTCTGAGGTCTCTTACTTTCTTTGAAAGTACCACGAGGAGAGCATATCTCTCTGCCTCCTACAGAGTCTGAAGAGCCTAGGCAGGCCTCTGCCAGCCTACTGCAATTTCTCTAGGAACATCAATAGGATGTACTGGATCAACAGGCTCAACTGTCTCCTTCTGAGCTATTGAAGGGTGAGGGGGGGAAGACACCATCTCCTCCTACGTCTCATTGTCAATCTGCATGTGAGATCCTCTAGATCTCCTGAAGGCTACCTCCTTCTCAAAGGAAACATCCCTGCTCATCTCAATCTGTCTCTGACCTGGGATGTAGATCTGATATGCCTTCGACAATTCACGGTACCCAACAAATGTACCCTTCCTGGCTGAAAGATCTAACTTCGTCCTTTTCTCCTTTGGTACATGAATGTAAACAGGACACCCAAATATCCTTAAGTGTTCAACCTGTCACAGTCACTGCCACTATCTCATCCATGAGACCAAATCCATTCAAGGAAGCGATTGTCATAGGCCCACACAAATATGAATGCACAAAGTACAAGATCCCCTTGGCTCTGTTGTCACTGCTCGAAAAAGATTCCTTGGCATCCATGCCAAGAGAACAACCTCTGCAAATGCCATCATGCTCAACACGAAGTTGTGGAAACCCCGTCATCATCTTCCCTAGAAATGGAAGAGCTCTATAATGCAAATGAGCAAGTCTCCTATGCCATAAATAGTTGACCTGTCAATCTGTACAAACTCCAGTCAGACTGATTCATGTCTCAAACTAGAGATCATCTAATAACTTGTCTTCTGCAACCGTCACTATAGCTCCCTTTCAAAGCTATCACTAGTGGCATGCCTCTGAGGTAACCTACCCAAAACAAGAACAACAACATTTCCATGGCAACCTCCATGGAATTTAGCAATATAACCTGCCTGGAACAGACAGCAAAATAAGAATATCTCCTAGAGGGGAGATAAACAAATGCATCTCTAGTATTATGTGGTTAGTATAATGATCATAACTCCAATAGATCAAAAACATAAGATCGCAATGGTGCCATAATAGCTAGAGGCATATCAAAACAATCAAACCTGGAGGGTGTGTTGTTCCTCTGAATGCACTAGTTCTAAGATCCTTCTAGATCTAAGTTGTTGCTTGGACAAAAGTCCCTTCTCCTACAAACACCCTCATGATAATGATATAAATTAACATATACAAGTACATACCTTCGGCAGCAGCGACAAACCCTAAAACTTCAAAGTGCTCCAACTTGCAATCTGAAGGTAGCTGGAGATGTGCTAGGGTAGGGCACACTTGTTGGTGAAGGAAATAGGCCAAACGACCTAGGGAAAGGTGCTCAACGAGCTTGAAAAAATAAAACTATGGAGCGGCAAGGCAAATCTCACAATCTTCCTTCCAGCGATTAGACTGTTCTGAAGGAAACCAAGCTCTAAAACCATGTTGAATTTTCGAATACTAGTTTACAACTGCAGTAAATAACCAGGATCTCAAGAAGATTAACCAAGCACAAATTACAAAAAAAAATGGGTCTAATTATTTCTCCATAGGCAATGCTCTTTCATTGCCACCCAACCATAGGCATCCTCAAGTGGCACCCCCAAGCAGAGCATAGTAGTTATCCTGGGAAACCCTTCTACACAAGGGGAAAAAACCCAACACCTTTTCATATAGAGAAGATCCATGCAAAAGACAAAATACCCAAGAACAAGCTCTATCCACTAGAGCAAACTAGCAAGAAAGAATCCAGCAACATAGATGCAACACACCCTAACCAAAGCGTTATGGTGTCTGGCCTCCACTAGCGTACCACCAACAATACTGCAGCAAACCCTAGTTAGAGCGCTAGGGTAGCTAGCGTTCACCAACGCATCATCAAGACCAAAATATATACCTTGTGCCTTTCTTCCTTCTGCAGTTGCAGTTGCAGCTGCAACTCCCTTCCAAACTTGCGCTATGATATGTGAGAGAGTGTGTCAAATGAGAAGGGTGCCACCCTTATTTATACTAATCTGACCAATGAACTTTTCCAGTGGGGCCGACCTGTCCATTCTGGAAAATATATTTACTTTATCTTTTTCTGGCAGGCCAACTTGACTTCTGGAGCAATATATATCTTCTGGGGCTTCTTTAATTCTTTCAATGGTTTCCTTTGACGTCTTGGCATCTTCTTCTATAAGAAAGGTCATCCCGTAGGTGTACCTCCTGCAGCTACCAAAAACATCAACACCCCCAAGGCCACACCCAGTGGGTTGAAGACTCCTTCCACGTGACCCGAGGTGTGGATTAGGCGGCAACACATACCATATGATACCATAGTGAAGTAGCACATACAAAACCAAGAATGCCAAATTTAGTAAATCCAATACCTATATGCCATTCCTTACATAGGTTTTTCCCCACGAAACAATCACAATATCATTCTCCTTGTTGGGCAAACATCATATCCTCTCAACCATGGAGTTTCATTCTTCCATCAAGAATATGCAGCAATCATCCAAGCACCACATCATAAAATCATGAAATCTGGAGCACTCATAAATAATCAATTCTTGACCAAGACCATACAAAATCTTTCAGCATCTTCTTAGTATAGCGCACAAACCTTGATATCTCATTGAATTAATGCCACACAAAGAAACAAACTAATTCCTCGAAACGAATTAGGAGTACTACTAAGAATCCACATTTTTCAAATTTTGCTCAAAAGCAACCAATGGTTCTTGAGGAAAAATAGCAACCAATGCTTCATTGGGGAAACTCCAAAATGTTACATCTAAGGAGATATTATGAAGAATCTAATGACAAAATATGGTGGCCAACACACATGATGTTGGTGGACTCCAGCTTGCACTCAAATGGATAACAATGTGGAAAACTTGCAAACATAGCATGCCTATCGAGTAACAAGGTTTGAGTTCAAAGAAAGAAAGAAAAAAGAACTCATCAAGGGTCAACAAATTAAAAAAGTTGAGTCAGAAAATTTGTTAATTATATTGTTATATTACTCACCATAATTTCCTTTTCCAAAAAACTCAATTTAAGTTTAAATGCCTGTATAACAACATGATCTAAAGAAATTAAGATGAAACATACTTTATTGATTATACATAAATAGTTTAAAACCCTAAAAATAATATTAGCTCTGAAGTCTAGAGCAAATCAACATAGCTTATGCACTAAATGCTATTACAATTCTACCTGCTAAAATTCATTTTTGTGTATCTCAGGGTTGAATGTATTGATCAAACAATAATGTCATTTTTATGAATAATTTGTTCAACCATAAAAACCATTGAAAATCAAGACAGTTTTCCAAAAAAATAGGAAAGCCTTGTGTCTAAGCACACAAGTAAAGAACAATATACAAGTTTGTGGATGTTTTATATCAGTAGATGGTATACTTGGAGAACATCATTAGATTACCAACAAACTATTTTTGGACAACAACAATACATCAATGATGTATGGTGTCAATGAATATGTAACATGGTCTAAAAAATATGTTAAGTTATGACCATTTATCACTATTAAGATATCTGAAAGACATGCATTATTTTGAAAAGAGTCTAAATAGTGGTTATAACTTATGATTAAATAGGATGCCATAAAATAAAGAGAACTTGTGGTATTTATAAGAGAGACTAAATATCACAATAGGTAGTGCTTAAAGACAACCCCTCACGTACTATGTGTGTTTTGCAGTCAAGTAAGAGATCATGATCAATATGTGTTTATTAATGCGTGAATGATGGTTTATTAATTATACATCTGTAATGCAATTTTGTTAAGGGTGTGCCCTGTGAACTCTCAAAACTTGTATAAAGCCACTTCAAGAGAAATAACACTAAAGTACCTAGATCCTAAATCCTCCACAACAATAACTTAATTAAATTCAAACAATATAGTCATAGTGAGGAGCATATAGACCAATATAATGAAGGTGGAATAGTTAAAATCTTAAATCAAATGCATGCATACAGGTATAAAAGGTTATCTTTCTCAACTCTCTAGTTAAACAAAGGGTACCTTTCTCAACGCCTCCTCTTTGCTAGGTTTATTTTGATGTTGAAGGCGAATAAAGTAGAGTTGAAGTTTTTTTGCTGCTTCCATAAAGTCCCTTGCATGCCTCTCCACATCAACTGTATGAATGCAGTTGGCACATGAAATTTTCAACATTAAATCAGTGGTAAAAATGAGTAAACTAGAAGAATTATAACAAGTGCAAAAGTGTAACCTCTATTGATTCCTTGATTTCACCCCCTTTTGTGGGGCATGGATGATGAGCTAGGCTCAAAAAAATTAGGATATTAGGAATTGAAGAGGCCAAGGTGATCAAGAAGTGTCAGTGATTTCAGAGCCTGCAAAGTTGGTTGTATCTAGAAGGAGAGATGTCTTGAAGAAAAATGTAAACACAAACAAATAATTATTAGAATAACAGAACAAAGAGAAAGGTTTTGAATCTTGACATACTACTAGATCACTTATCTAAGAATATAAGACAATTTTATTAATGTCCATAACTGACCAAAAGAGTAGGTCAATGGGACTAGAAAGTACAATCAATTATCATAAAACTACAAGAGTGCAGAAGGCTACTCCAATAAGTAACAAATCAAAGATATAAGCAAAGTTCCACCATGTTTCCAAGATAGGGGAACGTGGGAATGAGGAAACATGTTTCTAGGACGTGTGGAGATACCCCCAAATTTTAGGAAACGTCATGGGAAACATGGGCGTCACCAACATAGGGAACCCTTTCTAAAATCCTAAGAAAATAAAATTTAAATATATGAGAAACAAGATAAGTCACAAACATGAACAATGAAAGCATATAATAAATATTCATTTGTGCTTTAGGGTTTTTATTATTTTGGTTTTTTTAAATTTACTTTCTCCAAGGCCGCAGACAGTAGAACAAAAATCATGGGGTGATGCCTAGGAGTCCCCCCTTTCAAAGGGGAGATCCCTCTCTAAAGGGAAACATAACCCCTATATTTCCCCAAGTTTCCCCAAAAGGGGGATGTGGGGAAACACCTCCCACTAAGTTTCCCCATCCCAAAAACATGGGAGCATGAGGGACGTGCCCCACCCAAGGGAGTGTGCCCACATGTAACGCTAGATATAAGTGATAAGTAATACAACAATGAAAAGAAAGAGCCACTACATATAATTGGGAAGAAGCACAATGGGCTAGCTCAATCAGTTTTCACCAATGTTGCTAGGCATTTTCCTAGTTCTGTGCCAACAAGTGACCAGTTCAAATCCCCCTAGGCTAGGCACACTACTCTATGTCGATAGGTTTACTAGGGATTCCATCCACAAATGTGAGGAAGCGTCCCTTTGGTTTCCCCGCGAGGTTTTCCTTGGAAAATAAATACGTCATTAGGAAAAGATGAAAAAGTAGAGAGAGGGTAAGTAGAAGTATTTGTTGCCTCTTCAATCACTAAAAAGGCACCAATACATTCCCTGATTATGTCATCTAGGGAGTGTCTACAATTGAGAGGGCCCAGTTTTGCAACCCTGGGAGGAGCTTGGAAACAGAGACTCCTAATATTTGAGGTTGATGGGAAGAATCTACTAACATGGGTCTGGATTGGATTATCAATCATGCACATTGAGAAAGGGTACTCCTTTGTATCCTGGTAAAGATTGGTCATCTGACAACCAAACACAAGGTTATGCATAATTTCATTGATCTAGTGCACTATATGCCCAACTCTAGTGGGTCTACATGGCGCTTAGCACTTCCAAACACTGAAATAGGATGAAAGAGGCAATTGAACTAATGGGATAGGGTCTTGAAGAATCCTGCAAGGCCTATCATCTAAGAGTCACCATCTCATGCATAAAGAGAGCTAGGCACCTCTGATCTAAATGGAAAAAGGTGGAGAGGGACCTTCAAATTCATAGAATAGACAATGATATCTCCCAATGATCTTGTAATAAATGGGGCACCTATAACTAAAATGCTCCTCAAACTCCACCTCATGCAAATGGCATAACTAACATAATGCTCTTCAAGTGGAATACAATTATCAAACTCAACCCAAACCTAATGATAGTAAACACCAAATTGTCTAAATACGAACCTGAGGCCAGTACCCAATGGCACCAAGTGTACTCAAGACAAAGAATAAGCAGGTCCCATAGCTACAAAAAGCACTCCAAGTAAAAGCCCATCTTAGGATCAAAATCCATGGGAGGCGAGATCCAAGTAACTATATATACTCTCAATAAATGTTTTCTCTAACAACCATTCCGATCCCCTATTTGAGGGGAAAGTTGTGGCTAGGGGTGTCTAAAGAATATCTCAAGGGGGGGAGGTGCACAATAGATATCCAAGGCATTGAAGATGCGGGGAAGCTTCATAGAACCAACCCAGTCTCTATCTTGAGGCGCTAGTAGAGGCAATCTCCATTGAGAAGTAAAAGGCCAAGTAGGGGTATCACCCATGCCATGTTGTCGGGTCAATGGAACATATCCTATGGAGAAAGAAGAAAAGTTCGAAGATGCTCTCAAGGCACAAGGGATGGGTGCCAAACAGACACTGCACAAAGCTCTATGAGACCGCCCGTGTAATATACATTTAAGTATATTATATATAAATAAAAATATAATAACAATTTTTTTCAAGGAAAACCTTGCAAGGAAACCAAAGGGATGCTTCCCCACATTCCTAGATAGCATCCCTAGTCAACCCGTTAGCATAAACTAGTGCAACCCACCCAAGGGGATTTGCACAAGGCACCTAGCACGAAACTAGCCAAATGCCCAACAACATTGACGACAACCAATTGAGCTAACCCCTTGGACTAAATAAAAATAATAATAATATACAACTACATAAACATAAATAATACAACACAATATAATAAAGATACAAAGGTTGGTTAGTAAACATATAAAATAAGTCATTCATATTAAATACAAACATAATTCCACTCTTCCCAAAAGATAGAATCATTCATACGTCACTTCTCCTTTAACAAACAAACCAAATGCATGAGAATTTGCATGCAACTAATCCTAAAGCTTTGCAAATGACCAAATACACATTGAAAGCTTTGCATGCCACCTGTATAAGAATAGAAATGACAATCCACACATAAATGGAGTGTATGTCCCTATCTAAAATAGTAGTGCACATAATCACATGCGTATAGCCTAAATGATCCATAAGGACAATGCTAATATAAATCTGCAAAACATAGTCAAAATGGACCATCTCGAACTAAATGAATGTCAAAAACCTCCAAGCACTGCTATGATGATATTAAGTTGATGAAGGTGAACTGTTAATCTCGAGGTTATCACCAGGATCCTACTAGTTTCAATCGTGGGTGCTAACAATACCCACGACACATGTGCATCAATCTTATGATGCGATGCACTCGTGTATTAGGTTATCTTTATTTCTATGATGTGTTAATCATTCTTGCTTGGGTTTATTACGTTAAGCCCACATAATCATTATGTCCAGTACCATTGTCTAACACATCCCTCTTAACTCACTTACTACACAAAATTCTCACAAACCCACTTCCAAACTTCAAATGAAGTTCCCATGATACAACTTTGGCAGCGAAGTGGAAGTGTATACATGGTTAAGCAAGATCAAGTTAGTGTTCAAAGTGCAACAAATGCACAATCAAGATGATAAGTTAAATGTCGATGAGGTAGCTCATACTTGGGGTGAGAATGGATTGCTACAAACCCTAGAGTGGACTTTGGTGAGTATATAGATGCATTAACTCAAAGAGCAAACCATAACTAGGATGAGCCTTACAATGTTCAACTCATGCCTTTCACCGTCTTGCAGTCAAAGGCCAAACTCTATACAAATCTAGAGTGGAACATCTACATCTCAAATCTAAGGAGAAGAATCCAAACGACGGTAAAAATGTTTGAAACTAATTATTTTGAAGAAGTCGTTACTATTTCCCCTAGGGTGTAGAACAGTGGGTGATGGAGTGTACTGTTAAGGCACTCCGTTATGTGAAGTCATCAGTTCAAAACCCTCGACTAGCCTTGTGTGGCACGTGAGGGGCCGTGTTGGCATGTCTAGGGTTATAGTGGTAGTGGTCGGATAACGAGACCACGTGCCACGCGAGTACGTGCCCGACTAGTTGCTGATTTCCCCAGTGAACAAAAAAAAATGAAGTCATTACTATAGTTAGAATAGCATAGAGTCGTGTTGACGCTATTACGAGAAAAATATTTGGCTCGAGTAAAAAGGGTTATGCATACGATAGGAGGGTCAAGGAAGAGAGTAACTCTAATATACCAAAAATAATAAAAAAATCCTAGACATCTACCTATATCCAAAAACCTAATCGCTCCACCTCAAACCTCTAGTGTAAATCTTCTCAACCCTAGTTTAAAGGACATACCTCCAACCCTCAAAAAATAAGTATGGTTGAAGATCTACGCCAATCTGACTCAATTGAATCTAAATAAGATGAAGATACTACAAATCTTTTGAAACAGCCAAATGATGAACCCCTTGCACAAGACTAATCCTCTCCACCATTAGAAACAAGGTAGCCCCAAGTCTCCCTTGCTGCAATGACTAAGTTAGGTAGTCTTGTTACCTTTAAATGTCATGCATACATTAAAAAACAAAGGCTCCTTGTTGTGCTGGAGATTTACAGTACCCTGAACATTCTTGATAAAAAAACATAGCAGTTGAGCTTCCATCTTGATACTTTCAAACGCTTCCTCATCACTATCCCAAGACATAAACATATTAAGTGTGAAGGAGTGGTGCACAAGGTGGATATTAGTCGAAGGCTACACCCTCAAGGATGACTTTTATGTCAAAGGCGTTGGAGAAGTAGATGCCTTGGGTATTCAATGGCTTATTTCCATAGGGACCAACTACACTAACCATATGGAGAAGTTCTTGTCCTTTCACCAAGTAGGTCGTGAAATCACTATCAAAGGCCTTTCACCTAAAAGTACCCAAACTTGTGACTCTTGTTAGTACTCAAAATTGTATGTAATGAACTTAGTCCCAAGGGCATCAAATGTAACTTGTAAAATAATTGCCAATGTCACCTCAAATAATCCCTTTCACTTCGTGTTAGTGCTTTTCTAACCTTGGGGGGGTATCCTTAGATGATTCAAGATTTCACTTATGAATTTTCAGAGATATGTAACACCTCAAATCTGCAATTAAAGATTGCTGTTCTGCACTGAAACACTCAGAAATCTGCAACTTAATAGTCAAATCAGCAATCTTAAACTTCAAGTTCATGATTGTATATTCTAAAACGAATCGGAAAATTCATAAATTCACAATAATTTCCCCTTATTTCTGCAATTAAAGTTGTAGAACAGTGAACTAAATTGGTCTAAAATGCAAGGAAAACACTTGAGATCAATGTTTAACTATTGGTTTTAAGTATTCGCCTCACTAATTTGCAATTGAGTTCAAAAAAGCAACAGTATTCAATGTATTTTCCCTTAAAAAACTTGAAAAGTGTTGAATTTTTCTGATTTTCAGATCTGATAATTATTGCCTTATGATTTAAATGTTACTGTTATCATAGAATAATTACACACTAAAAATCTCAACAAGACATAGCAAACTTGATGAGAGGTTATTGTAAGTAAATATTATATGAGATGATATATTACAATTGAGGGCCCCGATATATATACTTGGGTGGAGTGCCCTTTCATTAATGGACATGTCTTTTCCATTATTGTCTTTTCATAATTAATTTATTATTAATTATTAATTATTGATTATTTATATATTTATACATTATATTATAAATATATAATTTATATATTATATTTATGTTGATGATTATTTCCTCACATGCACGTCTAATTAATATAGATCACTCCATCCTGGCGCAATGTGAGAGCACCTCGAGTCTATCCACTCCTTGTCCGGAGAAAGACTACGCCTGGGCAATTCACCACTAGCAAAGCTTCGTGAGTGAATGAGTCATTTCCCTTGGTCAAATCAGCATGACCAATCTGGGAGAATGTCTGCCCGATGTTGCTAACTAGAGAAACATCAACAAAAAGCAAGTACATATTTTGGATGACCAGTGCCTTGTCCTTGGTTGGAGTGAATAAAAGAGAAAACTTGTGAGGCAAACGAGATGATTTGAATTTCACATGTTCATGTACTTAAGAAGTAAACATTTAAACAAGTAAAAGCTATGCATCTAACCCCAAGGGTTTGTTCGATTGGTAGATGCTCTTGTACAAAAAAGTTTGAGGACGTCTCGGAATGAAATCCCATTGAGTCATGCACATTGGCTCTTGTGGGCATCTAGAAGGCTCCAACGTGAACTATCCAACGACTTGCGAATGTCTAGAATAACCTAGGGAATTATCAATGCCTTCCTCACAAGGGGAAATAGGCTAGAAAACTACTATAACTTGCATGTATATGACACAGCCTCTTCTAGATCCATTGTCCAACACTCAAAATGTCTTAGTCTCCAGTTCTAATTTGGCTAAGGTTCAAATCCAATTGAGTCCTAGCGGTTTACCAACCGCTATTGTGATTGGCCATTGAGCCGCCCTCCATCTGAATATTCTAAGTAAGAGTAGGGATCCCACAAAATTTTCCTTTGAAAAAAAAGCAAGATTTATGCAAACTAAATAGATAGAATTCTCACAAAGGAATGTTTGCATTGGTCACCAAAAGATGTTGATTGGAACTTCATTACTCAAAGTTGTAGAAAGAAGACATTTCAAAACAACTTGGACACAAATCAACAGACTTAAAGTTGTAGAAAGAAGACATTTCCAAACAACTTGGACACAAATCAACAGACTTAAGGATCCTGTGAGATAGAAGTAACTAGAGTAGATCATCTTAACTTTGGATCTATTAAGCTCCAAAGAGGGATTTAAAATAAATTTAGATGAAAATCTCTCGATGATTAAAAGATCCTAAGCTAATATGAGATGGGTTAGGCACATTGGCTCTTGTGGGAATCTAGAAGGGCTCCAACCGAACTATCCAAGGACTTGTGAATTTCTAGAATAACCTTGGGAATTATCCTTGCTTTCCTCACAAGGGGCGATAGACTAGAAAACTACTATAACTTGTAGGTATATTACATATCCTCTTCTAGATCCACTGTCTAGCACTCAAAATGACTAACGTTTTTTTCAAGGTTTGTCTTGAGGTCTCCGGTTCTAATTTGGCTAAGGTTCAAATCCAATTGAGTCCTAACGGGTTACCAGCCGCTATTGTGGTCAGCCATTCAGCCCCCCTCCATCTAAATATTCCAAGTAAGAGCAGGGATCCCACGAACTTTTCCTTTGAAAAAAAGTAAGAGCTATGCAAACTAGATAGATAGAGTCTCACAAAGGAATGCTTGCATTGGTCACCAAAAGATGTTGATTGGATCTTCATTACTCAAAGATGTAGAAAGAAGATATTTCCAAACAACTTGGACACAAATCAACACACTTAAGGATCTTGCGAGATAGAAGTAACTAGTGTAGATCATCTTATCTTTGGATCTATTAAGAACCAAAGAGGGATCAAAAAGAAATTGAGATGCAAATCTCTCGATGCTTAAAAGATCCTGAGCTAAGATGGATCTAATGTTCATTATATAATTTGTGCATTTTAGTTTTCTTAGGGCTGACATTCAAATATTTATTTGTTATTATTTTATTATTTTTTTCAATGCCACAAGTCAGTGCAGCATTGAGCATGAACATTACATATCTCACTCATATTGCACTATAGAATCCACCTCTCAACACAAAAATCAACACAGATAAGGAGACTAGGGGATAGAAGTAATTGCACCAAGACTATTGCAATTTACTCCCACCACTTGAAGTATAACTATGGTTGTGCATGTGGGAAAGTCAACCAATACAATAGCACAAGTGCTTTCTCAAACATCTAAATCTCAAGAGAAAAGAGTAGAAGCAAGAAGATGGAAGGATGAAGACACTAAAGATTGTCTCCTTCACTTGGGCTCTTATTTATAGCTAGGAGAAGATGAGAAGGAAGGAGATTAAATAATAAAGCTAGGCCTTGGTTTAGAAAGCACCTTGAAAAAGAAAGATAGCATCCTTCTCATGCACAATAAAAGCAATCAAAAGCTACCAAGAATATCACAAGGGGTGGCACATTTCCCCTGTTAAAGAAAGCTTGCATGCATGCCCAATTTGGGAGAAGATAGAAAAGGAGAAAAGCATGCCACATCACCACCTGCAAAAGCACTAAAAGTTGCCTAAAATACCCTGCATGTATGGTGGAAAAGTCAACTAGATGGTCTCAAGGTGGGCATGCCACTATTCTAACACATGATGGAGGAGAAAAACTGCAATAATGTTGAGAAATGTAGCTCAAGAAATAACTTCTTGCACGGGCTTCAGTGTGAACATGCAAAAAGTGGTTCGAGACATTTTATTGGTGATCACCTTGAAAAGGTGATCACTAATTCCATCTTGTAGTTTCACTTAAAAATAAAAGAAAAGTGAAAGTCTAATGTTTTGAAGTCAACTAGTCTTAGTGATCCAAATTGGATCATCATATAATTTGTCATCTATCTTGGCACTTTCTAGGTGGGAAAAATTGGAGGAATTGGCTTGCAAGGCCATTTTAGTGGTAGATTCTAGTTTGGAAAATTGGAGTCTGAAAACCTTTCGAAACCATTTTGAGGCATTAAAAGAAAAAAAAAA
>JASDQU010736558.1:293934-317452 GCA_032191745.1 Picea mariana
CCTTCTCATGCACAATAAAAGCAATCAAAAGCTACCAAGAATATCACAAGGGGTGGCACATTTCCCCTGTTAAAGAAAGCTTGCATGCATGCCCAATTTGGGAGAAGATAGAAAAGGAGAAAAGCATGCCACATCACCACCTGCAAAAGCACTAAAAGTTGCCTAAAATACCCTGCATGTATGGTGGAAAAGTCAACTAGATGGTCTCAAGGTGGGCATGCCACTATTCTAACACATGATGGAGGAGAAAAACTGCAATAATGTTGAGAAATGTAGCTCAAGAAATAACTTCTTGCACGGGCTTCAGTGTGAACATGCAAAAAGTGGTTCGAGACATTTTATTGGTGATCACCTTGAAAAGGTGATCACTAATTCCATCTTGTAGTTTCACTTAAAAATAAAAGAAAAGTGAAAGTCTAATGTTTTGAAGTCAACTAGTCTTAGTGATCCAAATTGGATCATCATATAATTTGTCATCTATCTTGGCACTTTCTAGGTGGGAAAAATTGGAGGAATTGGCTTGCAAGGCCATTTTAGTGGTAGATTCTAGTTTGGAAAATTGGAGTCTGAAAACCTTTCGAAACCATTTTGAGGCATTAAAAGAAAAAAAAAAATGGGGTTATAGTGTCTGAAACTTGCGTCCGCACCCTTGACAGTGTTTTACACTCCGAGACCTTTCTAATAGTGCAAAAATCACCTCAATCAGAGCTCATATGCGAAAGTTATGCCTCTTGCAAGTTGACCTACCTTGTTGACCACCATGGTACGAGTGGGTACCACATCATCCCTCATTACTCAAACGTGTGGGGCTAGCCACGTGTGGACTTTCAAGAAGATTCTAGAAGGTCCAAACCTTATCACTAATTGAGGGACGAGGAAGTCAAAACCCTAACCCTAGATAGCTATTGGGCTATGTTAAATATCGGGTCGTTAGGAAGAGAAGGGGTTCCATTCTTTAGCATTGTATTTGTTCCATAGTTGAGCAGAGAATTTGGAAGTGGTATTTTGTGAGCATAACAAAGGAGGAAAAGATTATGTAGAATCCATACAAGCCACAGAATCAAAGGCAACTCCACAGTAAGTGCCTCTTTCTTTGTATTTGCATTTCCATAACTGAAGAAAAGAGAGCAGAGCATAGGCCTCACCTTCTAGCTGGATTTTCTCTCGTATCGGGTTTCCCGAGATACATCTTGTATTCATTTGTGTGGATGGTGAGTTCTTTTGCTTGGTCTTTCATTTTCTCATTTCAATTATTTCATTAATTTGGGCAATTAAGCCAGTGATTATAAATCTGAGATCTAAGGAAAATAAACCGACATAATTAAAGATTTATGTATAATACAAGATCTATTAGGACGAACTATTCCAGTGGAATATACACAGTAGTTTATAGATCATATCGGAATCAGAGCAGTTTTCTTTGGGGTATTTGTGGAAAGTTGCAGAATCTGAGAATTGACTTGAGAAGAAAGTCACAAAACCCTAGCCATGGCGAATGAGTTTGGTTCACAACAACCGTCGAGATCCAACAAAAGAGAGATTTGCAACGCTGGAAGAGCAAGTTGTTGATATCTCTCGCAATATGGCCCTCCTCATGGTAGCTCTAGCAAACAAGCATGGACCATTCAAAGAGGTTGGAGGCTCTAACTCAGAGATCGAATCAGAGGGGAAACCGGGAGATGATGAAGAGCCAAAAAAGGAGTCGAGGAAAGATCTTGAGAAAGAGCCGCCAAGTTGCAGTGCCATTACCCCTTCATAGAGTTTATTTAAAATGGAAGCCAAAGTGGATATCAAGCCATACCAATGTGAGATTGATGTAGTAAAGTGGAATTATTAGTTGCAACAGTTAGGATGTATATTTCAATGTCCACCATATAGAAGAAGAGCAAAAGATTTTGTTTGCCAGACTAAAATTTGAGGGCCATGCATTAACCTGGTGGGAAAGTTACACAGAAACACTTAGGCTAGAGGGTGATCCGCCAATAACTAAGTGGGAGGATTTCAAAACTCTCATTAAGTCCCAATTCTACCCTATTGGGTATGTAGAGGACCAATGGATCCATTAGCATTACTCTAGGCAAAGGTAGGGGCAAAGTGTGCAAGAGTACACCACCGAATTCAAGAAGATGGCTACCATGTTGGGTATCTCTCCCAAGAACCCAAATGTACTCCTCAAGTATTTGGGGGGTCTACACAGTCATTTGCGAAAGCAAGTGATGCTCTTCAAGCCTAGGACAGTTGATGAGGCATGTCTGCAAGCACAGTATCTGGAAAATATAGGCCACAAAAAAGGACAGCCAAGTGGTTCCAAACAAAAAGAACACACCATCCACACAATGAACACAAAATGTATCCTGGAAAACCCAATACAGGAGAAAACTCAGCTAGAAGGGGAGGCATATGCTCTGCTCAATTTCTTTAGTTATGGAAATGCAAATACAAAAAAAGAGGCACTCATTGGGGAATTGCCTTTGACACTGTGGCCTATATAGCTGCTACAAAATATTTTCCTCCTCTATTATGCTCTCAAAATACCACTCATAGATGCTCTGCTCAACTATGGAACAAATACAATGCTAAAGAATGGAACCCCTTCGCCTCCTAGCGGCCTCGTATTTAACATAGCCCGATAGTTGTCTAGGGTTAGGGTTTTGACTTCCCCAACCCTCAATTAGTGATAAGGTGTGGACCCTCTTGAATCTTCTTGAAAGTCCACACGTGGCTAGCCCCACATGTTTGAGTAATGGGGGCTGACATGGCACCCACTCGTACCATGGTGGTCAACAAGGTAGGTCAACTTGTAGGAAGCATAACTTTCACATACGAGCTCCAATTGAGGCGATTTTTGCACCGTTGGAAAGGTCTCGGAGTGTAGAACATTGTCAAGCGTGTGGACATAAGTTTTGTATAATATAATCCAAAAAAATGTCGTTTAATGCCTCAATATGGCTCCAGAAGGTTCCAAACCTGTTAGCACACTTTTTAACCCATATATCAGATCTGAAATAAAGTAAAATCAGCGGTAAAAAGAGGCTAATTGTAAGAGGAAATGCCATAGATGTCATCGGCAAGTCTCCTCTCTGTTTGGTTTGGTGCATGACAACCTCAAGGGGGTGTCCCTAGGTTTCTTCCCGTTGTTCTAAACCTCGAAAATCGCAATCAAATCAGAAAAAACAGCAGTTTTATTGGCTATTAGACAACCAAGATAGTAACCAAATTGAATTTTAAGTTTATTTGGAGGAATCCCTACAGCGTTAGCTTTAAGAAAAGAAACAGAAAGGAAAAGAAAGTGCAATTAAACAGTGGAGTAGTACCAAAATAAAAGGCTAGCACTCATAATCATGCATAAAACATCAAACAGCATACCAACAAACATGAAAGCTCGATAAGAACATAACACTGCTTTATTTCTGCTCTTGTCAAAGGATTGATTGCACCACTAAACACAAGTACAAAAACTGGTATAGTATTGATCCTCACACAGACTAGAAGCTAGAGAATTGAAAAGAGAGAGAGTAGGAGTGTATGTTCTTGTTGCTGAAGAAAATCCACCCCGAACAATGAGGAGTAGCCTCCAATATATAGACCATGAGGGTGCATGTGTGTGATCAAAATAGGAGGGCTAAGTCTATCATTAGCTCATCCTCCAATGCACACTAGATAAAGAGTGAGGTGCGCTCATGTTTAATTGTCAAATGAGAGCAATAAATCATGCACATGTTAAGTCAACTAAAAGTTAATTTTGGAAGGGAAAGCGCATGGGTTTTGGATTACACATGAACTGACTGAGGGCATTTACTGCATAACAAATGTCCAGTCTGGTGTGTACTAGATACATCAAGGACCCAATAATCTGACAATATATCGTAGGGTCTTCTGGATCTAAACCTGTAGCTTGATCATGAAACTTCTTCAAGTTAGAAATCATAGGTGTGGTCATGGACTTACAGTCCTGCGAAGCACATCAACTGCATACTTACTTTGTGAGAGAAAGATCTCACCATGTTTCTGCCACACCTCCAAACCAAGAAAGTAATGCATAAGACCCAAGTCCTTCATTTCAAACTCTGTTGGCAGCTCCCTCTTATAGTCTAAGCTATCAAATGTTCCTCTCCAGTAAGGAACAAATCATCCACATATAAAACCAAGATAACAGGATGATTCTTCACAATCTTTATATAAAGATTAGGGTCTGTTATACTCATGGAGAACCCAAGACTCTGAAGAAAACTGTCAATTCTTCCATACCAAGCTCTCGGAGCCTGTTTCAATCCATACAAGGCTTTCTTGAGTATGCAGACATGGGATTCTTTCCCATGGATCACAAAACCCTCAGGTTGCTCGATATAAACCTCTAACTCAACTTCACATTTAAGAAAAGCATTCTTAACATCCATTTGGTGAAGTTTCCAATCAAAAAATGAAGCAAGAGAAATGATGACTCTGATAGAGGTCTACCTGGCAACAGGAGCAAAGATCTCATCATAATCAATTCCCTCTTTCTGAGAGAAACCACGAGCCACAAATCTAGCTTTGAATTTTTCAACACCGTCATCTGTTGCATGCCTTATTTTGTAAATCCATTTGCAGGTTACTACGGATTTTCCTTGAGGTCTTGGGACCACTTCCCATATATCATTCTTCAATATTGACTCGTATTCTTCTATCATGGCATCCTTCCACACTTTATGTTAGACAGCCTCATCAAAAGTGGAAGGTTCAGAGTCAATCACAAGATTCAACTGAGCTATCAAACTTGAGTACTTATCTGGTTTCTTGCTTTCTCTGAAAGTACCTTTAGGTGTTGCATGTTTTTCAGCTTCCTTTAAAATTTCACAACACCATGCTGACTTCCTTTTGGCAGAAGGTTTCTCTAGGCGAAACTCAATAGAATCCCTTATGGGGTCTACTGAAGGTTCTCTGGACTCATCCTTCTGCTCATCTGAAAGTTGTGAATCTGAAGGTTCTGGAGATGGAGCTCCCTGCTCCTCTGTATCACAAGAAAGTTCTCCGAAATGACGAAAGGCAGCTTTCTCATGGAAGGTCACATCTCTACTGACCTCTATATGCTTTTGCCCTGGCACATAGATTCGATAAGCTTTCGAGGTCTCATTGTACCCCACAAAAGTCTCTTTCTTTCCAAAGGGCTCTAACTTAGTCCTCTTTTCTTTTGGTACATGTATGTAGACAGGACTACCAAAAATTCTCAAATGATCAACTGAAGGCTTCTTACCTGTGAAGACTTCTTCTGGAGTTTTCTCTTCCAGGGCTTTATGAGGACACCTGTTTTGAATATAGACTGCAGTACTTGCAGCTTCAGCCCAAAGAAACAACCGAAGATTTTGATCATACATCATGGCCCTGGCTGCCTCACAAATTGTCATGTTCTTTCTTTCTGCAACCCCATTCTACTGGGGATTATAAGGCACGGTTAGCTCCCTCTTAATCCGAGAGGCCCGACAGAGATCATCATACTTGGGGAATCAAAATATTTTCCATTGTCTGTTCTGAAAACACGGATATGTCTACCTGTCTGATTCTCAACAAGATTCTTAAAATCCTGAAATTTACTGAAGGATTCATTTTTAGTTTCCGAAAATAAATCCAAGTTTTACAAGAGCAATCATCCATAAAAATGATATAATAAAGGCAACCATTCGTGGACGGAGCAGTCATAGGTCCACAGAGATCAGAATGAATAAGATCTAAGATACCATTAGTTTTTCTATTACTATGAGAGTAAGTTTTCTTTGTATTTTTACCAAGAGCACAGCCTCTACAGATACTATCATGCTCAAAAGAAAAAACCAGCATACTTGTTACCATCTTTTGCAAACCTGAAAGAGCATTATAGTTGAGATGTCAAAACCTTTTATGCCATAGTTCGCAGGGGTTGATCATCTCATGAGCTAAAGCTTGAATAAATTGACCAATGACTTTGTAAAGTCCACCTTCTTGAGCTCTGATGATCATGGTTGAGCTCATACTTTATTTTGAGGGCCACATAAAAGCCTTTCCTTTGGACAAGGCTACTATGTACCTTTTACTTTCTAGAACTACAACTGAGATAAGATTTTTCTTTAATCCAGGAACATAAAGAATTTCTTCAATATGAAATACATTACCTGACTGAAGCTGAAAAGATGTTGATCCAATTCCTTTGATGGCATAAGTGTCATCATCACCCAATTCTACCTTCACATTGAACTTCTTATCTCGATAGTTCACAAGGTTTTGTTTGAAACCTGTCATGCGCTTGGAGGCCCTGCTGTCCACTAACCAAATTTCTTCTGATTTGATGACAGCACCGGAGAGAGCTGAAACAAGATAATTTTCTATGTGTTGTTCTTGTTCTTTAGCAACAGCTCTAGTTCTCTTTCTTTGAGGCTCTCCTTCCTCAGTTGCAACTGAAGCATGGAACCTGCATTTGTGTTTCTGTTGTGAAGGAGGGTTCCTGCAGTCTTTTGCATAATGACCTAGATTGTTACAGTTAAAGCATCTTACTTTAGATAAATGAGAGTGAGGGTGAGAGTGCTTACCTTGAGGTTTCTTACCTTTGCCTTTGTGCTGAGGAAACTTCTTCCATTTCTTGGCTTTGGATGAAAGAGCATGGTCTTTCACCGTTGAGGGTTCATTTCTGTTTTTAAGTCTGCCCTCTTCTTCCAAGCAATCATGCCATAATCTCTCGAAGTTGAGTTGAACTTCTCTTCCATTTACAGAAGAGAGAAATGTCTCCCATGATTCTGGAAGACCATCTACTGTTCTTTGTACAAGGTCATCATCATCTACTACAACTCCAATTGTTGCAAGTTGATCTCTTGTTTGGAAAATTTTGGAAAAGAAAGCAGAGATGGTTGCATCCTTTCCCATATTTAATGTACGTAGTTGTTTCTTCAAAGTCTTTTTTTGAGTTGGGGCCTTATTTTCATACAAATTGGCTAGAGCATCAAAGCATTCATTTGTTGTCCTTAGGTGAGCAATAAGAGACATCATACTATCTTTAACTGAGTCAAAAATGACCCTCTTGGCTTTAGCCTGCCTCTTCTTATAGGTTGCTCTTCCTATATTTGAAGTAGGTTCTTCCATCACCCTGGTAACCAGCTCATCCAAGTCACTTTCTTCCAGGATATTAAAGACCCCTAGCCTTCCAGGCATTGAAGTTTGAAGCCCCTTCAAGCCTATCTTCTGCTTTGACTAAAGATGAAGCCATACTGAAAATTGTTTACAAAATAAAGTTTATAAAAAACGAAAACTCTATGTTGATCTGAAAAACACACCCTTAATAGTGGATCTACGCAGGCTCAGAAGTCTGCCACAAATGAGCTATTTTCACGCCCTAAGCTCTGATACCATGTTAGAATTTAAGGGCAAAAACAGTAGCTAGCTAAACTAAAATATTTTTCTTTTAATTTCCAAACATTAGCTATTGTAATTTAGGATCAACAAGACATTAAAATTTCTGATGCATAATCTAATAACATAAAACAGTAAATAACAGAACATTTACTTAACGATTACCTTATAGTTGAAACAAGGTACCAAATTACCTGATATGTTGTTGTTACCTTCTTTGATGTATGCTCAGAAAAAGCTTAAGGGATCATGGATCAAACCCTCAGTGTAGATCTCATCATGATCATTAGGACAATTGTCAAGAAGAACTTTAGGGTAGTAGACCAGAAAACAAACCAATTGGCTGAAAATCAAAACTCCATGCCACTGTCAAGTAATAAGGCTAAAAGCAGGACACCACTGTCCAGAAAAGAGGCCACAAACAGCCATAATATTTTCAGCCCAGAAAACACAAAAACTGCTATAGCAAAAGGCAAAAATACCAGCAGTTCCAAACCCTGTTAGGGCTCCTTGCAAGCCAAGGAGAAGCAACATAGAAGGGCGGCACTAGCAGAAGGTTAAGGCGACATCATTAAGGCAGCAAGGCAGCACAAATAAGGCAGCAATGGCGGCACAAGAAGAAGGTACCAGAACAACAAAAGAACACCCTTTATGATTGGCTGGGAAAGACCTTTTTAGGTTAACGACAGGCTAACCGGAACAAGGCTGAAGGGGATAAACCCACGGTGGCTGGAGCAGACCAGAAATACACATAGGAAGAGCTGAGAGACTTGTCCAGAAGAGCCACAACCACTTAGCAAACTGATCAAGAAGAGCCGCAGAAATACCTCGATCCAAAACTTGGCTAAGAGAGTGTGTGAGTGAATGAGGCAAGTGAGGGATAGAACACTCTTTTATAGTTTTAGGTAGGTAAGGTTGGGGCTAATCATGTTAGCTTACTTGCCATAACTTTAGGGTTAGGTTTAATACCTAACAATTAAACAAATAATATTTTAACATTTAAAATATTAAATGACAAGTCAAAAGTCAACAAGGAAAAATAAGACAAGTCAAAGAGAGGGGTTTCAAAATAAAAGCGACCCACTTTTCTTTTGGAAGGAACCAATACGTCATCAACAAATAGGGGGAACATAACTCAAGTAAGCAGGTTTCATTAATAAACAATAAGACAAAGTCAAGGGTTAAGTTCTTCTTTAATGTCAGATTTGTCCACATGAGTCTCATGATATAACTTATAAGCTTTTATCATCCCAGGATACGAGGAGTGTCAATGATGTGATCATGCCCTTCTTCTTAACTGCTCCTAGGTCACATGGACCATCCCGGGAGAGAAGAAGGTCACACATCATCTCGACTTGGTACTTAACCAAGAAACTGCCTAGTCCCAGACCAGGATACCCCAGAACACATCTGGGGGCCCTAAATCACAACTAGGGTCTTATCCACCAAGGCACACAACCAAGGATCAATCCAAGCACTAAGCAAGGATTCCCTGGAGCACATCCAGGGGCCCTATAGCACATCTAGGGACTTATACCAACAAACTGCTTGGTCCTTGACCAAGAACCCCAACAATACATTGGGGGGCCAACTAGGGTCTTTTGCCATGGCTCTAAATGCTTGGTCCCAAACCAAGAACCCCAAGAGTGTACTGGGGGCCCTAGATCATAGCTAGAGTCTTTTCCATCCTCCCGGAGAATGGCTCTTGCAGTTGCATTAATTTTAACAACACCCTAAATAATAGGGAAAGACTGCTAGAAAATAGGGATTTGAGAGGGGGATGCGCATTAAAGAAATATATGCACTAAGAAATAGGGAAGAATGAGAAGAAGTGCACTAGGAAATAGGGGGAACGCACACTAAAGTAGGTAGTGCTCTAAAAAATAGGGAGGGAGAGGATTGGAATTTGCATGGAAATAAGGAGTAATGTGCATTGGAGAGGGAGATATATGCATGAGAAAGGTGGAATGAGAGATAAGTGGGTAAAAATAGGGATCATGCGCATGGAGAAGGGAATCATGAGCTAAGTATAGGGAGTGCGCCCAAAAATAGGGAGAGAGCTAATAAATAGGTAGTAATGTGGGATATGCGCTAGAATTTAGGGATTTTAGGAGGAAAAATAGGGTTAAATGCTAAAGAATAGGGATGAAGTGGACTTAAGTGAAAGAAAGGGGAAGAAAAGTGGGAGAAAAAGAAAATAACTCTTTTAGTTAACTCTACATACCAACTAGCAATGCCAACTCCTCATGCACTTTGCTTTTCTCGTGAAGTACACCCCCATATCCTCATGCACTTTGCTTTTCTCGTGATGTACGCCCCCATATCCTCATGCAATGATATGCCACATGTCCCACTCTAACAGTGCCACATGTCAAAATCTGAACCTGCCATTTGTCACCTTGCTTGGCAACCACACTTGCTATATATAGCGTTGCTAAAAATAGACATGCTAACAATCACAGTCCAACCTAAAAATGGGAAAAGCCCTGTTATCCCCATTTTGTGGGATAACTAAAGAGATTATGTCTCGAGGCCCTCAAGTTGCAGATATGGAGTGCCGAGAGACTACATGACCAACAATTTCCATTTGTACAGATGGAGACCCTTCTCACCACCACAGAGGTCATAGATTTTCAGATAGCATCAACCACACCAGCTAGCTTCTGAGAGACACTGGGTCTTGCTCCATGAGGTACAAGTCAACTATTATGGTGAGTATCATTTCAATATTTGAGGCATTTGAGTATGCTGTATCTTAGACTGCTTTAGATTTCATGACATATGCTTGGACATTATTCCTTTTGCCCTATTTCACCTTGGTGGTTGACATTGTGCCCTAGTAAATGGTCTTTCCTCGGGATGGGTTTGCTACTAGGAACTCCCTTGAAGAGCCTTCGTACCATTCTCGATCATACTTACCACTTTTCATCACTTAAAACCCCCCATTTCCTTATCTCTTGGGATTTTAGGATGTATTGACCCAAGAAGGGGTTGAGGGCCTAGAGGGATTGTTGTTGGGTAAAAGATAAAAGCCTATATATAAACCTTCTAAATCCTTCGCCCAGGGATCCCCCAAGAAATCAATGAAACGCTTATCTGTAAAAAAAGGGGGACCAACAAGAATAATGATTATGAATGCTTAAAGGGTTGGTTGGAGGATAGGAGGTCTCATCACGAGTCGGCCTATCATGATCATGGATATCTAGTGGTATGACATTACCATCATCTGGTCACCAAGCCAGGGTAATGACTCTCAGTTGCATGGCTGAGAGAAAGTCTCATTACGAGCCATCCTTCTCATTTCCGCTAGGTATTTGTGAGTGACATTGTCATTAACTGGACACCACGCCAAGACAGTGGCGTTCAACATGTCCTTAAATTATGAAAGAAACAAAGAATGGGAAACGATGGGCTTGGAAAAATTGCATTGCAAACGAAGGTGCCACACACCCTCTACAAAGGCACCCATGAAGGAGAAACTACAACCCCTTCTATGTCATGAACCCCATGCCCATTCAGTCTTAATCCTTAACCACTTCATCCACTTTACATGGCTTAGAGAGGGATCACTTGAGAAACACACCTTAACCTACGAAAGATATACCCAATGGGACACCTCGTCAACCCTCCCATATCCAAGCTTGGCAAGTCACATAATGTCTTTGAGCACTTAATTGTTTGACAGGGTATCTTTGATGCACATGATTAGATGGCTCCTTTATTGACTTTATTTACTTATCATTATATTTTGACTTGAGATCCTTGGAGGGCGTGCTTATTTGTCTTTGCAGGACCTAGTTGGTGGACAGTTTTGGAGGAACAAGCCTAGCTTGGGCTTCCATGGGACTTGAAGCCCACAGGTGGATGCCAAGGGCCTGCATGCCAGATGAGAGAGACATACCTTCAGAGGCCTAGACGACATTGTGGATGACATAACCTAGCCCTCACATGCCAAACATTTTTTCTAGGAGAGGCAAAACATCACCTTTGGAGGCATGACATCATCTAGGAGGGCTAGGGTTTGGTGCTGAGGTCGTTATTCATTGACACAAGAACGTTTTGAGGAAGATGAGGCTTTGACCATGAAGAAATAACTTGGATGATTGACATGTCGCTTTGGGAAGCCTAACTACACTCCTCCAACACCAACGACTTGCTCCTAGTGTCAAAAACGTCTCCTAAAGGGGTGATGTCACCTTAAGTTAGGGTTTCTTTTAGTGTAAAAGTAAATTTTAAGTGAATTGTTTAATATTATTTGTGTAAAGGGGCAAGATTAGGGTTGTTGACCCCTAGCCTTGTGGTTTACCCTAAAATTATGTGGACAAACTGTTTTGGAGCTATTTTGTATAAATAGAGATCATAAGATCTCATTTCAAAAACATAACTCTCCCATCTTGGAGAGGTACTTGGACTGAAATTTTTGCCATCTTTAGCTATTTCTCTCTCTTGCTCTTGTGTATGGTTACTTTCTTGGTTATTTGGTTGATGGAAGTGATGAGCTAGCCTTGGAAGGCTCTTATTTGCTATTGTGGTGGTTTATCTTAGCATTTTCCTTGAATTGGTAAGGCTTTTCTGCATTGTATTATCATTTTGTTTCAAGACAAAGTTATTTTGCTAGAGGTAGGAAGGAAGTATAAGGGCATACACCCCCACCTTAGCCTCCATCACTTTATGCTTAAATTTTATTGGTTTAACAAGGGTTTGCGAAGAGAAGTATAAATGCATACACCCTCTTAGCTTAAACCCTAGCTAGGGATACTTGCCTTGGGGAGTAAGAGGATTTACACCCACAAGGAAGAAGTACCTTTAGCTCTTTCTTTTCTTGACTCCATTAACCCAATCATTAAAGGCATTAGTCATCACTTGTTGCATTGGAGATATAAAATTGTTGCTTTGGGAAACGTGAAATTTCATGATTTTGAAGTTGTTCATAGTTGAATCAAATCTATGCTATAAATGCTTGCTTGGGCCACTAGGGCGTTTCATTTCTCCAAGTATTTATTGTTGCTGTTACAAATTTAACCTACAGCCATTAGGGCTCCAGAAAACCCTAACCAAACTCTTCAATAACTCCTAATTTAACCGTTGAAAATTGCCTAAAATCTGCCCATATAATCTACTAAATACAACTCATCTTTTGGCAAGTTTTAGTGGTAAAATCTCTTGCTATAATAACAAGTTTGTTACCACAAGGCTGATAAATATCACTGCAGTTAGTTTTTTATGACAGCCTTGCTTTTTGTGTTAAAGTCTTGTTCTATCATTGTTGAGCTAAACTAGTTTTTACTAGCTTGTCTCGTGCTTATTCAATTGAACTTTTACCACTTGTATTGCATCCCTTATTATCTTTTATGTGCTGATATATATCATTGATTATTGCTGCAATTAGGGACAGCAAGCTTAACTTGCTTGTCCACCTAACATTACTATATGCAAGTGTGGCTTTTCTTGTGTCTCGGGCGGGTACAAACACCCTTTGCAGGCATCCAAAGAGTTGGCAACCCTAAACCACCCGAAGACGAGTAATCAAAGCCATCTTTCCTCTTCCATCACTGACATTTAGGGGGGTACTTCTCTTCTTTCCCTTCCATCCATCTCAATCCCCCCAGGGTCACCAGGATCGCCTCCCTAGAGTGACCTAGTCACCCTCAAAGTGCGGGACCAATATCGAGGTGACATTGGGTATATAGTGTCCCTTAGTTGTTGCCATTTTGGTGGTTGGGTCGGGCTTTGCCAACCTACAACTTGTGCGATAATATTTTGGCACCGTTGTCGGGGAGGATTTTGAATCCTCTTCGTGCCCTGACGACATTTTGGCAACCTTCCATCCCAAAGCCTCTATCCCTTAGCTTGCTTGGCGACTCCATTGAAGAACGTTCATTTTTCAACCCTTGTTAAGTTTCCCTTGAAGCTTGTATGGCAACTCCACCTTCCACGTACCCACCTTTCCCTCTTTCCACCTTTCCCTCCTTTGGTGAGACTTGATCTCACCTGGCGACTCCATTCAGGTGTCTTTTCAGTCAATTGAATTATAGCACCATGGGATGAACCCTCATCTAGAACTTGTTATGACTCGAAGATGGCTTTTCTACAGATGGAAAAGGAAAAGGTTGCTAATAAAGCTGCTAGAGAAATGATGAATCGCATAAAAGAGTTGTTTCCTTCCCTTGACGATGAAGATCTGAACGAGACATTTGATGAAGAAAAAGTGATCATATCTGCCCTTCCATTTGATGAAGACATCCAAGCCTTTGTTCCTCCCGCACATCGAGAAGAGAACATGATGAGTTGTAATCCTTTTGAAGATCTTGATGACACTTTATTCCGTGACTTTGGAAATTAAGAGATGTTAGAGGAGCCCTTGGATTGGACAGATCTTTCTGAAAAAGGGCACATGAAGCACTTTGCATTAAGAATCAAGCCTCGTGTGATGAAGAGGTGATGGAGGAGCATGCTCATAAAGAGAAAAAAGAATCTTGATGAAGTGAAACATGTTGAGGCATCATTATCTTTGCTCCCGCATGATGTAGTTCGGGTTGTCCAATCGTGCTCTCCTCATGTTCATGAAGTTCAAGAAGCAAATAGCCTCAGTAATGAATGTGAGGAGCCTGTTGAAGACGTCCATGCCTCCACTCCTCCTGCACACGAAGACAAAGAGATGGTCACTTTTGTTGATGGTCTTGTGAGAGAACCTTTACATATGGTTGATGAGCATATAGACACTCTCATACAAACTGGCAAGCACAGGTGGGATTTTGGTTGTCTCATTTTCAATAGAGACCCCATTTACGACATTGAGGGTAGCCCTTAAGAAAAGGGGTTTGAGTTGTCATCTTCAGAGGACTACTTTTCATGTGTATAGATTCATATGTTTGGGAGCCTAATGATGACATGATTACAGAATTAATCAGGGACACTCAGACAATTTTGTCCCAAATTTTGGAGGAATACTAGCACATGGCCACCTCAGAGCGATCAAAGGCTCATTCTTCAAAGCGGAAGTATTTTCATCTCGGAGATTTTCATGAAGATTCACAGGTGAAGAGACGGTGTTTTTCTACACCTCAGCATGTCCCTTACCTCTTACCCTCTTCTCCAAGAGACCATGCAGTATTCTTCCGATCTCTCATTTCCTCTCAGTCCCCGACAAACAGTGAGTCTTTGTGCGCAGATGAAGATGAGCCTTCGTCTACATATAGTACCCCCCTTCAAAGATGGATTGATCAAGCTTGTGGCTATCACTTCATGCAGGATTCCTTGCATGATCAGAGTGGTAGATATTCTTTCCAACAAGTTTTCCTCCCTCCCACCCATCTCCATGAGTTTCATTTCACGATTGATTATATATCTATTTATGCTCGTGATCATAATGTGCTTGACTTATCTTTGTTGTTTTACATAATCAAGCACAGGAGTAGATACTTCGATGGGATGATCAACTATGCTCGTGATCATAACGTGTGATCATAACGTGCTTGACTTATCTTTGTTCTTTTACATAATCAAGCACAGGAGTAGATACTTTGATGGGATGATCAACTGGTTGCATTGGTTGTATGACTTCACCTGACATCACCCATCACCTGATCTTCAGGGCCCTATGGCCCCTAGGTAAGTAGGTAAGTCATTTTGATTTCTTGCATTTGCATCTTGATTCCTCATAGTAGTTTAGATGCATTTCATATTTCATTTTCCTCTAGTTGCATATCGATTTCATGCTTACTTTAGATATTTCTGAAAAAAATGTCAAAATTTTTCTTTTCTAGATTAGTTTTCATTTTATTTTTTTTATGTGTGGATAAAGGGTGATAGCACCACCCTAGATGCTCTAAGTTTTGGCAAGCACAGATCTACTAGGAGATGTTGTGGTTCTCATGCACTCTATGGTGAGTGTTATCCCGGATTTCTAGGGATAACTAGGAGATCATGTCTCGAGGCCCACAGGTCCTAGACATGGAGTACCGAGAGCAGGATTGACCTGAGCATGGCCCTGGAGGGCCCATCCTTCTCTTCTTTCATCAGATTCGTCTTGTCAGCAGCAGCAGCATCCATCACCATCAGCCTGGTCTTGTATCGGAAAAGGCTCTTGCTCCATGAGGTAATTGGTCCAGGTATCATGGTATGTGTCACTTTTGATCATTATAACCTTTAGATATATGCATCTTACTCATTTTATCTCTAACGACTGCTTGGATCTTACATTAACCCACTTGACCATGATTGGGGGGATTGACAGGGTGTCCTAGTAAGCCTATACCCATAGGTTTTGGTTTGCCACCGGGGGGATTTCTGAAGAGCCATCGTCCACTCCCATCATATCATCACTTTTTCATCTTATCTCCCGCTCATCTGTCCCATTCCCCTAGTCCAGACTCCAGGCACTAGGATGATCTGTTTGTGGGGTTGCACCTTATCTCGTGGGAAGAAGGGGCTAAAGGCCCAGAAGGTAAAAGCAGCTGGTAAAAGATAAAAGCCTAAAAATGAAACCTCGAGATGCCTCGCCCAGGGATCCCCGAGAGGGAAATAAAAAGCCTCTCAGCAAGAAACAAGAGGGACCCGAAGAAAAATAACAAAAACAAGACCTAGCCAAGAGGATAGGGGGTCTCATCACGAGCCAGCCTATTATGTTCATGGGTACCTAACAGCATGACATTGCCACTATCTGGTTACCACGCCAAGGCAGTGACCTTTGGTTGCATGGCCAAGGGAAAGGGGGTCTCATCACGAGCCCGCCTTATCATCTCTGTGAAAGTGCTTGTGGGTAACACTGTCAGCTCTGGTCACCACGCCAAGGCAGTGTCCTCTAGTTAGTCCTTGAAATAAAAAGAAAAAAGGAAATAAAGAAAAGAAAAGAATACAGGCAAAAAGGGGCTTGGAAAAAATTGCATCCATGACGGGTACAGCTCGCCTTCTACAAAGGCACCCACAGGTAATATCATGCATCCCTGGCTCTCACTCTACCCGTATGTCTGGACATCCCTTATCCACACCACCTCGTTTTACATGGCTTGGATGATACCCCTTCCAGACTTTCCTTTCCTTATGGATACTAGCCCAATAGGGTGTCTTGTCCTTTTCTTCAGCCTTGTATTGTAGGTCTTTGTAATATCTTTGAGCTATTGGATGATATATCAAGGTTTTTATGCATGTGTTTGATAATATTAATGATGAAACGTGATTAACATTGCTATGATCCCTGTGACTAATGAGCCCATGGAGGGCAAAGTTTCTGATGTGCAGGACCATGCCCGACGGACAGGTACCATTTGGACTGGTACACATGGGGAGATGATTAGCTCGGACCTCCATGGCACTGAAGAGCCCATCAGATGGTTGTTGAGACCCATTAGAGGGGCAAAGACAAGACAGTGCTTGATTGAGCTTTTACACTTGAGAAGAAGAAGGACGTTTCACCAGAGGCACTTTGGCAGAGCTCGACCTAGGGGGAATGACCTCTTTTCAGTGGAACGTTGGCCTTGGAAGGCTCAGAGCGGCCCCATTCTTACAATGACGTCATGGTCATTCTTGGAGACAGACTGGGCAGCAGTGGCACGTGTGGCATGTTGGAGAGGCCCCTAGGGCATCAATGTTTTGCTCCTGGATGCCTCATTTGCCCTAAAAGGGGCTAGCGCCTCCCTTGAAGGGGCTTTTACCTTTCTTACAGCTCAGTTAGGGTTTTAATTTGACATTTTAATGTAAAAACAGTATGATTTTGGTTTAAAGCCTTGTCGGCTAACTTTTATGACCTAAAATTAATTAAAGGTCATTGATACAGTATATATTGAGGAGTTTTATCCTTATTTTGACATAACACACAACTCACTCTCCTAGTGAGATCAGATTTTTGCGCCCTTGTTGGGTATTTGTTCTTTTTAAGTGAGGCGCACTTGTTGAAGGAAGGCTTTTCTTGGCATTTTTGGCATTTCTCTTGAAGGAAGGTTTACAACTAGGGTTTGCAATGCTATTTCATCATGATATGTAAGTGTTTTTTCTGCAAAACTTCTTAATTGAATGGTTGTAGTCTTATATTCTTGCATTTATTATAAATCTTGTTGATTTTAAAACCCTAGGGGACAAACACACAAGTAGGTCGTTGTCTCATGTCCCCTAAAAGAGAAATTTGCAGCCATTGAAGAAGGAAGGAAGAGCCTATCCATTGCTACACTCTTGCTACTTCTTCCCCTGTGCTAGCCGTACCTTTTAAAGGTCAAGAAGGAGGAGACGTCCCAGGCCTAGGTTATCTACACATAGGGTCGTCCTGCTTCTAGGGTTTGGTGATAGGGCCTTGCCTTTGCAACACTCTCCCTCACCTCACTCTCGTGTCTTGATGCTAGCCATTTTGCTAGCCGTTTTGCCAAGATAAACCTAAGGAAGGAGGAAAGAGCACGAGGCCTTGCTTAAGCAACACCGGAATGAGCCTCTTTCCCCTAGGGTTTTGATTCTGGGGCCCTGCCATTACAGCACTTCAGAACCCTTCCCTCTAGTCCTTAGCCTTTTCCCTTCAACCTTGCATCCTCTCTTGAATTGACTCCATTTACCCTTAGGCACTGATCTTAGGTCTCCAACGTTGAAGTGATAGTGGTCAAACAAACTCTTAAAACTCTTATAATTTGAAACCCTAACTAACTACTAACCCTAATAGGCTGACGTCATCCTTGGTTATTCCATCTTGACGCAGCATTTTCTGTTGATAAGCAATTAAATGGTGTTTTAAAGCATTTATTGAGTAAGGGATTGATTAGATACATTATTTGCTACATCATCTCAATATTTATTGATGAATTGATATTGTTCCATTGCTATTATTGATAAACATTGATCTCGTCAATATCTATTGTCATAATTGCTAATATATTGATATCAGATAGTTATATGAAGTACTAACCCACTGAATCATAGCCTGCATGTATTTGTCTCGTTGTTGCTTTGTTCCGGGCAGGTGTTCTCATTTGGGCCTACACTTCATTATCTGTTGTTTAGCCGAACTATCTACTCTTGGTGGTAACCTGTGAGGAGGGAATATTACTTTGACCTTTATACCTTAGCCTCTTCAAAACCCCAGGTTACCGAGGACATCTCCCCTGGGCCTAACCTCCCTAAAGAGAAAGAACCTCCCCATTGAGGTGACATTGAGTGGGGTAGGTTCTTGTTACGTCAGTTTGGCCTCCATCTTCTAGCCTTTTAACCTAGCTACAAACTGTGCGATAACATTTTGGCGCCGTTGCCGGGGAACACTGAGTCAATTCTCCTTAAACGACAAATCTTTTCGGTAAGCCTTTCCTCAGAAACCTTTTCTTACAAGCTTACCTGGCGACTCCACTAGGGTGTTTTTCCCTTTTCTTTGGTAGTCTCAAGTAAACTATCTGGCGACTCCACAAACTAAAAGGAGATTCAATAATCCTCCTTTGTCTTTCAAAAGGAAGCCTCCCTTAAACTCTCCTGTTGTCAAATCACTTTTTGGGAAGAGCCTTCCTTTAAGAATCATGTCTACCTCTCAGACCGCTACAACAAACCCAGCCAACAATCAAAGACAATGGTCATCTACCCTTTTCAAGCCATTAGACATGTCAGCCATGCCAGGCTACCCTAGGCAGATGCCACCCAAGTATGAAAAGTGGTTGCTTAAATTCACCGGTACGGATGCAAACAGTGTCGAAGAGCATATGAGCAACTTTTGGGCATTCTTTCAGCTTCACCCCATCAGTGATGATGTTGAAGATTTGGTCATGAAGTTGTTCTCCACTACTCTCTATGATGCCTCAAGGCGTTGGTACCTCATTCTTCCTGACGAAAGCATCAAAACCATGGATAGACTTGAAGAGGCCTTTCTCAAAAGATGGAGTATCAAAGAAGACCCTAATATGCTTCTCACTTGACTAAATAGCCTTGCTAAGTATGAAAATGAGTCCATTCGGGAGTTTCACACCAAATTCGAGACATTGCTACAAAGAATTCCCGCAAGCCATCACCCGAAAGATGACTACCTTGTCCATATTTACACCAGATCTTTCAATGGCCAACTAGGGTATCTTCTTAGAGACAAAAACCCCCAGTCCATCCAAGAAGCCCAAGAGCTCGCTACCAGGATAGAGGGGAACCTCCTTTCATATAAAATTGAGCCTTTTGCTAACCTGAGGGGGAGAATAGACACCAAGCAGAAAATAGTACACAATGTTGAGCCTACTTCAGATCTATGTACCAATATCAACAAACTACAAGCCTCCATGGATGGCATCATAAAGAATCAATAAGAAATGATGAGCAGGATTGTCAGACTTGAAAAGTCTCAGATCCAAGCACCCAAGGCGCCGTTCAAAGGACAATTCCAGAAAGGGAACCAATTTTACAAGCCAAAGAATGAGCATGAAGTTCCAAATACCTTGGCCCCTACGAACGTTGTTGATGAAAATCCTTGGTGCCTGGAGTGCAGTGAAGCACATTGGGAACATGAATGTCCTTATAACACTGGCCATCAGCAAGTCAACAACATGGATTGCTTCATGGAGTTCCCTCAAATAAATATCACAGATATAGAACATCAAGAGGCCGTAAGGGAAGCAGCCAGAGCAGCAAGGATGGCGGTAATAAACAACCTGGATCATGAATCACGAAAAAAGCTAAAGAAACAAGAAGTGCAGGTATACAGAAGGAAGAACTCGAAACAACCTACTGTTGATCAGGCAAAACCCCCACCCCTGGAGGTGCTTCTTCCTAAGACATCCAAGACTGGTAAGGTTGACCTTAATTTTGACTTTGAAGGGGCGTTATCAAAGATGCATGTAAATGTTCCCCTAAGAGAAGCGATCAAGATCCCATCCATCACAGAACGCTTCGATACTTTCTTTTTGGGGTCAGATGAACCTATGGACCCCCCTATTATGTTGCAAGTTGATCATTTCAGGGTCCAATACAGTGAAAACCCGCCTTTCTTCATGACTTTGACAATGAACAACAAAAATCTTAACAATTGCATGCTAGATACAGGAGTTGGTGCCAACATGATGTCACTTAAAGTCATGCAACAAGTGGGTTTGAAGGTCACACGGCCTTACAGGAATGTGTGTGGTTTCGAATGTAAAGCAATACCCACACATGGGGTGGTTGAAAACGTTGAAGTGCGCCTGAAAGAGTATCCGAAGAAGGCACTCTTCATTGACATTGTGGTGGTTGATGTCCCAGATGTTTGGGGAATGTTGTTATCTAGCAAGTTTGGTGCAATGTTAGGTGGTTCCCTTCAGATGGACCTCACATTTTTGCGATTACCTTTGAAAGATGGAACGGTGGGACGTCTACTCAATGTGCCAATAACTGGGGACCATGTGCAGGATATTGTTCATCCCATCAATAGTGACAAAGTGCAAAACTAGACGATACAAACTCTTAAGAAATATTCTCCAGAAGACATGCCCTTTGCAACAGAGGAAGACATTGATCAGATCAAATGGCCCAAGAAAGAAGAATACCAACCACTTCTAGATGAATTCAAGAACAAAGAAATTGGGACGGTGAAGATATTAAAGAAAAATGAAGATGACATACAAATCTGCCCGTCTCAACAATAAGTCTTTACAGCAGAAGCCCACCCACCTCCCTCAGTACAATACACCAGGGTTGTTCAGGGAACGACCAAATACAAAGTCAAAAAGTATAAGGAGGGAAATATGGTATGGATGTGGGATACTCAGAAAGGAGAGCCAACTAAAGTAAAAGGAAGCACGTAGTCATGGCTCGGACCCTTCAAAGTTGGAAAGGAATCAGTCGATAACTCATACTACTTGTCCACTTTGGAAGGAAGAAGGTGCCCATTACCTATCAGCGGGCACCTCCTTAAACCCCACCAAGGTGGCAGGCCCTGACTCCACAGGTAAGTAAAGGTAAGTAGGCATTCTTCGTGTATTATACCATTTGCATTTCATGTTAGTTTGCTTCCACATTTGCATATTGATTGTTTTATTTCAGTTATATATATAAATGTCTATATATGCAGGGTGGCAATACCACCCCATCTTTGTTATTGATGCCCCTATCGAGTTGAGCAGGTCTGCAGGTTACACCAGAGATGTTGAGGTTCTCATGCGCTCTACGGTGAGAACATGTCCCCGAGTTGGAGCCAGATGTTATCCCCGATTTCTAGGGATAACTAGGAGATCATGTCTCGAGGCCCACAGGTCCTAGACATGAGTACCGAGAGCCGGATTGACTTGAGCATGGCCCTGGAACGCCCATCCTTCTCTTCTTTCATCAGATTCGTCTTGTCAGCAGCAACAGCATCCATCACCATCGGCTTGGTCTTGTATCGGAAAAGGCTCTTGCTCCATGAGGTAATTGATCCAGGTATCATGGTATGTGTCACTTTTGATCATTATAACCTTTAGATATATGCATCTTACTCATTTTATCTCTAACGACTGCTTGGATCTTACATTAACCCACTTGACCATGATTGGGGGGATTGACAGGGTGTCCTAGCAAACCTATACCCATAGGTTTTGGTTTGCCACCGGGGGGATTTCTAAAGAGCCATCGTCCGCTCCCATCATATCATCACTTTTTCATCTTATCTCCCGCTCATCTGTCCCATTCCCTTAGTCAGGGCATTAGGATGATCTATTTGTGGGGTTGCACCTTATCTCGTGGGAAGAAGGGGCTAAAGGGCCAGAAGGTAAAAGCAGCTGGTAAAAGATAAAAGCCTAAAAATGAAACCTCGAGATGCCTCGCCCAGGGATCCCCGAGAGGGCAATAAAAAGCCTCTCAGCAAGAAACAAGAGGGACCCGAAGAAAAATAACAAAAACAAGACCTAGCCAAGAGGATAGGGGGTCTCATCACGAGCCAGCCTATTATGTTCATGGGTACCTAACAGCATGACATTGCCACTATCTGGTTACCACGCCAGGGCAGTGACCTTTGGTTGCATGGCCAAGGGAAAGGGGGTCTCATCACGAGCCAGCGTTATCATCTCTCTGAAAGTGCTTGTGGGTAACACTGTCAGCTCTAGTCACCACGCCAAGGCAGTGTCCTCTAGTTAGTCCTTGAAATAAAAATAAAAAAGGAAATAAAGAAAAGAAAAGAATAAAGGCAAAAGGGGGCTTGGAAAAAATTGCATCCATGACGGGTACAGCTCGCCTTCTACAAAGGCACCCACAGGTAATATCATGCATCCCTAGCTCTCACTCTACCCATATGTCTGGACATCCCTTATCCACACCACCTCGTTTTACATGGCTTGGATGATACCCCTTCGAGACTTTCCTTTCCTTATGGATACTAGCCCAATAGGGTGTCTTGTCCTTTTCTTCAGCCTTGTATTGTAGGTCTTTGTAATATCTTTGAGCTATTGGATGATATATCAGGGTTTTTATGCATGTGTTTGATAATATTAATGATGAAACGTGATTAACATTGCTATGATCCCTATGACTAATGAGCCCATGGAGGGCGAAGTTTTTGATGTACAGGACCATGCCCGACGGACAGGTACCATTTGGATTGGTACACATGGGGAGATGATTAGCTCGGACCTCCATGGGGCTGAAGAGCCCATCAGATGGTTGCTGAGACCCGTCAGAGGGGCAGAGACAGGACAGTGCTTGATTGAGCTTTTGCACCTAAGAAGAAGGACGTTTCACCAGAGGCACTTCGACAGAGCCCGGCCTAGGGGGAATGACCCCTTTTCAGTGGAACGTTGGCCTTGGAAGGCTCAGAGCACCCCCATTCTTACCATGACGTCATGGTCATTCTTGGAGGCAAACTGGGCAGCAGTGGCACGTGTGGCATGTTGGAGAGGCCACTGGGGGGTCAACGTTTTGCCCCTGGATGCCTCATTTGCCCTAAAAGGGGCTAGCGCCTCCCTTGAAGGGGCTTTTACCTTTATTACAACTCAGTTAGGGTTTTAATTTGACATTTTAATGTAAAAACAGTATGATTTTGGTTTAAAGCCTTGTCGGCTAATTTTTATGACCTAAAATTAATTAAAGGTCATTGATACAGTTTATATTGAGGAGTTTTATCCTCATTTTGACATAACACACAACTCACTCTCCTAGTGAGATCTGATTTTTGTGCCCTTGTTGGGTATTTGTTCTTTTTAAGTGAGGCGCACTTGTTGAAGGAAGGCTTTTCTTGGCATTTTTGGCATTTCTCTTGAAGGAAGGTTTACAACTAGGG
>JASDQU010736558.1:317522-328676 GCA_032191745.1 Picea mariana
TTTAAGTGAGGCGCACTTGTTGAAGGAAGGCTTTTCTTGGCATTTTTGGCATTTCTCTTGAAGGAAGGTTTACAACTAGGGTTTGCAATGTTATTTCATCATGATATGTAAGTGTTTTTTCTGCAAAAATTCTTAATTGAATGGTTGTAGTCTTATATTCTTGCATTTATTATAAATTTTGTTGATTTTAAAACCCTAGGGGACACACACACAAGTAGGTCGTTGTCTCACTTCCCCTAAAAGAGAAATTTTCAGCCATTGAAGAAGGAAGGAAGAGCCTAGCCATTGCTACACTCTTGCTACTTCTTCCCCTATGCTAGCCATACCTTTTAAAGGTCAAGAAGGAGGAGATGTCCCAGGCCTAGGTTATCTACACCGATGGTTGTCCTGCTTCTAGGGTTTGGTGATAGGGCCTTGCCTTTGCAACACTCTCCCTCACCTCACTCTCGTGTCTTGATGCTAGCCGTTTTGCCAAGATAAACCTAAGGAAGGAGGAAAGAGCACGAGGCCTTGCTTAAGCAACACCGTAGTGAGCCTCTTTCCCCTAGGGTTTTGATTCTAGGGCCCTGCCATTGCAGCACTTCAGAATCCTTCCCTCTAGTCCTTAGCCTTGTCCCTTCAACCTTGCGTCCTCTCTTGAATTGACTCCATTTACCCTTAGGCATTGATCTTAGGTCTCCAACGTTGAAGTGATAGTGGTCAAACAAACTCTTAAAACTCTTATAATTTGAAACCCTAACTAACTACTAACCCTAATAGGCTGACGTCATCCTTGGTTATTCCATCTTGACACAGCATTTTCTGTTGATAAGCAATTAGATGGTGTTTTAAAGCATTTATTCAGTAAGGGATTGATTAGATACATTGTTTGCTACATAATCTCAATATTTATTGATGAATTGATATTGTTCCATTGCTATTATTGATAAACATTGATCTCGTCAATATCTATTGTCATAATTGCTAATATATTGATATCAGATAGTTATATGAGGTAATAACCCATTGAATCATAGCCTGCATGTATTTGTCTCGCTGTTGCTTTGTTCCGAGCAGGTGTTCTCATTTGGGCCTACACTTCATTATTGGTTGTTTAGCCGAACTCTCTGCTCTTGGTGGTAACCTGTGAGGATGGAATATTACCTTGACCTTTATACCTTAGCCTCTTCAAAACCCCAGGTTACCGGGGACGTCTCCCCTGGGCCTAACCTCCCTAAAGAGAAAGAATCTCCCCATTGAGGTGACATTGGGTGGGGTAGGTTCCTGTTACGCCAGTTTGGCCTCCATCTTCTAGCCTTTTGACCTAGCTACAAACTGTGTGATAGCAGTGAGCACATGTCCCCAAGTAGGAGCCAGATGTTATCCCCATTTTGTGGGATAACTAAGGAGATTATGTCTCGAGGCTGTCAGGTTGCAGATATAGTGTCGAGAGACTACATGACTAGCAGTTTCCATTTGCACAGATGGAGAACCTTCTCACCACTATAGAGGTCATAGCTTTTCAAATGGCATCCAACACACTAGCTAGCTTCTGAGAGGCATTGGGCCTTGCTCCATGAGGTACAAGTCAAGTATTATGGTGAGTGTCATTTCAATATTTGAGGCATTTCAGTATGTTGTATCTTAGATTGCTTTAGATTTTATGACATATGCTTGGACATTATGCCTTTTGCCTTGTTTCACCTTGGTGGTTGACATCGTGCCCTAGTAAGTGGTCTTTCCTTGAAATGGGTTTGCTACTAGGAACTCCCTTGAAGAGCCATTGTACCATTCTCGATCATACTTACCACTTTTCATCACTTAAAACCCCCCATTTCCTTATCTCTTGGGATTTTAGGGTTTATTGACCCAAGAATGGGTTGTCCCTCATTCTATGAGAAGAAGGGGCAGAGGACCTAGAGGGATTGTTGTTGGGTAAAAGATAAAAGCATGTACATAAACCTTCCAGATGCTTCGCCCAAGGATCCCCCAAGAAAGCAATGAAACGCTTACCTGTAAGAAAAGGGGGACCCACAAGAATAATGATTATGAATGCATAAAGGGTTGGTTGGAGGATAGGAGGTCTCATCATGAGCCGACCTATCATGATCATGGATATCTAGTGGTATGCATTACCATCATCTAGTCACCAAGCCAAGATAATGGCTCTCAGTTGCATGGTTGAGAGAAAGAGGGTCTCATCACGAGCCAGCCTTCTCATTTCCGCTAAGTATTTGTGAGTGACACATCATTATCTGGACACCACACCAGGACAATGGCCTTCAACTTGTCCTCAAATTATGAAAGAAACAAAGAATGGAAAACGATGGGCTTGGAAAAATTGCATTGTAAACCAAGGTGCCACACACCCTCTATAAAGGCACCCATGAAGGAGACACTACAACCCCTTGTATGTCATGAACCCCATGCCCATCGAGTCTTAATCCTTAACCACTTCATCCACTTTACATGGCTTAGAGAAGGATCACTTGGAAAACACGCCTTGACCTAGGAAAGATATACCCAATAGGACACCTCGTCAACCCTCCCATATCCAAGCTTGGCAAGTTGCATAATGTCTTTGAGCACTTAATTGTTTGACAGGGTAATCTTTGATGCACATGCTTAGATGGCTAATTTAATGACTTGATTTACTTATCATTATATTTTGACTAGAGATCCTTGGAGGGCATGCTTATTTGTCTTTGCAGGACCTAGTTGGTGGATAGTTTTGGAGGAACAAGCCTAGCTTGGGCTTCCATGGGGCTTGAAACCCACAGGTGGATGCCAAGGGCCCGCATGCCAAATGAGAGAGACATACCTTCGAAGGCCTAGAAAACATTGTGGACGACATAACCTAGCCCTCACATGCCAAACATTTTTACTAGGAGAGGCAAAACATCACCTTTGGAGGCATGATATCATCTAGGAGGGCTAGGGTTTGGTGGTGAGGTAGTTATTCATTGCCAAAAGGACGTTTTGAGGAAGATGAGGCTTTGACCATGAAGAAATGACTTCGATGATTGACATGTGGCTTTGGGAAGCCTAACTACACTCCTCCAACACCAACGACTTGCTCCTAGTGTCAAAACGTCCCTAAAGGGATGACGTCACCTTAAGTTAGGGTTTCTTTTTATGTAAAAGTAAATTTTAAGTGAATTGTTTAATATTATTTGTGTAAAAGGGCAAGATTAGGGTTGTTGATGCCTAGTCTTATGGTTTACACAAACTATTTTGGAGATATTTTGTATAAATAGAGATCATAAGATCTCAATTCAAAAACATAACTCTCCCATCTTGGAGAGGTACTTGGACTGAAAGTTTCGTCATCTTTAGCCATTTTTCTCTCTTGCTCTTGTGTATGGCTACTTTCTTGGTTATTTGGTTGATGGAAGTGATGTGCTAGCCTTGGAAGGTTCTTCTTTGCTATTGTGGTGGTTTATCTTAGGATTTTCCTGGAATTGGTAAGGCTCTTTTGCATTGTATTATCGTTTTGTTTCAAGACAAGGTTATTTTGCTAGAGCTAGGTGGGAAGTATAAGGGCATACACCCCCACCTTAGCCTCCATCACTTTATGCTTAAATTTTATTGGTTTAACAAGGGTTTGCTAAAAGAAGTATAAGTGCATACACCCTCTTAAGCCTAAACCCTAGCTAGGGATACTTGCCTTTGGTGGTAAGAGGATTTACACCCCCAAGGAGGTACTACCTTTAGCTCTTTATTTTATTGACTCCATTAACCCAATCATTAAAGGCACTAGTCATCACTTGTTGCATTAGAGATATAAAATTGTTGCTTTGGGAAACGTGAAATTTCGTGATTTTGAAGTTATTCCTAGTGGAATCAAATCTATGCTATAAATGTTTGGTTGAGCCACTAGGGTGTTTCATTTATCCAAGTATTTCTTGTTAATGTTACAAATTTAACCTACGGCCATTAGGGCTACAGAAAACCCTAACCAAACTCTTCAATAACTCCTAATTTAACCGTTGAAAATTGCCTAAAATCTGCCCACATAATCTACCAAATACAACGCATCTTTTGGCAAGTTTTGAGCAAGTTTTAGTGGTTAAATCTCTTGCTGTAATAACAAGTTTGTTACAGCCATAAGGCTGATCAATATCACTCCAGTTAATTTTTTATGACAGCCTTGCTTTTTGTGCTAAAGTCTTGTTCTATCATTGTTGAGCTAAACTAGTTTTTACTAGCTTGTCTCGTGTTTATTCAATTGGACTTTTAGCACTTATATTGCAGCCCTTATTATCTTTTATGTGCTGATATATATCATTGATTATTGCTGCAATTAGGGACAGCAAGCTTAACTTGCTTGTCCACCTAACATTACTATATGCAAGTGTGGCTTTTCTTGTGTCTCGGGTAGGTACAAACACCCTTTGCAGGCATCCAAAGACTTGGCAACCCTAAACCACCCAAAGACGAGTAATCAAAGTCATCTTTCCTCTTCAATCACTGACCTTTAGGGGGGTACTTCTCTTCTTTCCCTTCCATCCATCTCAATCCCCCTAGGGTCACCGGGATCACCTTCCCAGAGTGACCTAGTCACCCTTGAAGTGCGGGACCTATATCAAGGTGACATTGGGTGTACTATCCCTTAGTTGTTGCCATTTTGGTGGTTGGGTCGGGCTTTGCCCAACCTACGACTTGTGCGATAACAAGTCGAAATGTGTCTGAGACTACTGGGAGAAACATGCCAAATATAATATGTCTAAAAATAGAGACTGCTAAAAAAAGAATCTCGTCGCATGTAAATGAAAATATACTCATCGTATTCAATTCTCAATGGGGAACCCAAATATGTGATCAAAATCATCATATGAGGCCTGGAACTCCAACTGCTAAAAATAGTAAGCTACTCGCATGTCATCTGGAAAAGGCTCATTGGAATCATGAGCTTGCAAGGACCCTGAATATGTAATCAGCACTGCCATGCGGACCTCCGATCTCTATCTCCTAAAAAGTAGGGAATATGCTGAAAATAGACATCTCTCTCTATCTTGTGAAAACTTGTCTCTGGAACAAAAAACACTACTAAACCAATCATGTACCTGTACTCATATCGGAACCAACCTTGGCCCATGACAAGCTATCGCTAGGAAAAATATTTTAATGTCAGTCAAATAAGTCATGCTAGCTCCTAACCCTCTAGATTTGCATATGGGAAAATCCAGGGGTTAACAAGACCCCAATTTTCCAAACTAGGACCTGCCACTAAAATGGCCCTGCAAACCAATTCTCCAATTTTTTCCACTCAAAAAATACCAAGATAGATGACAAATTATATGATGATCCAATCCGAATCATACCTCCCCATTTAGCAAGGAGCATCATCTCATACAAGGATACCAGATTTTCAGTGCCTTTTGGACTACACTTTGGGAGGAGATAGATACTAAGTTGAAGAGATCTACAACATTCCATCCACAAACAGATGGGCAGACAAAAGTAGTCAATAGGACTTTGGTGCATCTTTTGAGTGGTTACAATCAAAAGCATCCGAAGACTTGGGATGAAAATTTGATCTATATTCAGCATTATTTTAACAGTAGTYGCCACTTCTACTAGTAAGTCTCCTTTTGAAACTTGCTTTGGATATTTGTCACCTTCGCCCTTGGATATTGTTGTATATGGACAACAAGGAGTGAGGGAAGACATCACAGGAGAAGCGTTGAAAGCAGAGAAATTTGTCGAAAAGACTAGACAAATCCATTTGCATGTACAGGAGACGTTGAAGAGTTCACAGGAAAAGTATAAATCCAAACATGATCAACACAGAACTGACTGCCAATTTTTAAGCATTCAATGCTTTCGATTTCAGATCTGAAAATTACTTCTAAGTGACCTCAAACAGTAAATTCTAGGACTGTTATCACTAATTAATTTTACACTAAAATTATGACAGAAAATTATAGTGGAAGCACAAAGATCAAAGAGAAATCATCCATGCACAAGAGACAAATTTTACTCCAAAATAATTCAGATTGAGGATTCCGAGGACAAAAACAGTCCTCACAGCAAAAATTACAAACTCAACAAAATTCCAGAAAACCTTCCAACTTACAAATCTGGCTGAAACACTGTTGACATCACAGTCATACCCGGCTGACGTCACGGCTATATGGATGTGTCAACCCGCAAGTACAGTTGTCCTACTACAGTTGTTGTCCGTAAGATTCGCACCTGTGCTACGGCCTGCAATTAATGTGTCGTACGACGTATACGAATCCTACACGTGCGGCTTCTCCTCCTCTCTCTCACACGTGCGACTCCTCCTCCTTGGCTAAAAAATGAGAAAGAAAGAACAAAAACCCTAGACCAGATTTGCCAAAGTGAAGATCCTCCATGCTGAAAATTGCCTCAATGCCCTTGGCAAGAGTGCTTACTCACTCATCCCAAACACATAATGAAAAAATGAGATGTGCTCTGGTGTCTCCTCACATTGCCTCTCCTTTTATAAGAGTCCAAAAGTGAGTTTAGAAGCCCCTGCCCCACTTTAGAAGCCCTCCACTAAACTCAACAATAAATTAGAATTGTTTGTTCCTCCAATGGGTGCAAAACCCCAACAAACAACAATTCCAAGCCCCAGCTCTATACAAAAAGGTTTTTACAAAGTAAAAATGCAATGTGAGTGCCAACAAAGATTCCCACATGCCCGACACCAAGGCCAATGTGAGAATACCTCCCCGATGCTACAAAAACATCAACACTCGCTCTTAGCAAGGGAGGTATTCTCCACCACTCCTAGCTTGTCTTTGAAGTAAACAAACTTCCCCTTCACTAGGTGATTCGCAATTCTATATGCTAAATTAAAATGCAGCAAGAGAATAGACTGGCACGCAAAAACTAAATGCTTTACAATACAAAGACGCAAAAGATGAAAGAGAGAACACTGGGAATGAGAAGGAAAACGACCATCAAATGTATACAGCAAAGAAGATGCCCTTTTATCAGACTGGGTGATTTTTGTGTTTACAGCAACAGCAAGAGACTTGTTGCTTTACTTTTGCAACACTTTGTGCATTGAGACTGACAAGCATTGTTTACAATTATTACTGACTAACATAACTGACATTCTAACAGAAATTATGGAGCGCCCCATCTCACTGGAATGACAAGGGATTTTTATTAATTAATGGACTGACGGAACTGACATGCTAATTATTAATTAGGAAACACCCTGCACAACTGGATTGGCGAGGGCAATTTACAATGGAAGTTATTGATGAACTGCTATACGTCCTCATGCTAACTAGCGAAGGAAGATGGGTGCCCTCTCTGGTGGTCCAGTTCCTCCCTATTTAGATCCAGAAGAATCCCTACTCCCACCAACAAGTGAGGGAAAGAACGTTGCAATGTTGTTGGAGACATCCACTTGGCTTGCACAGGTGTCTGGCCCTTGCGGCCCACAAGGTAGGCAACATATTGTTGTCGACGAGTGTTGCGAGTCCAAGAGTCCAAAATGGTGTCTGCAAGCAGAGGAGGCTGAAAATATGGGATATTGTCCACTAGATGATGTAGCATAAGTGTTTCCTCAAGGAGTGGGGATTCAAACAGCTTGATATTGTTGACGTTGAGCACATCGTGGATGTCGAGCTGTGGTGGCAAGTCCATGTGATTAGCATTCTCGCCAATTCTTTCGAGCACTATGTATAGACCAGAGCAGAAAGGGAGGAGCTTATGATGTTGTCCTCGGAAGTGGTGCTTGTCTAGTGACAGCCACACTTGACCACCAGGCTGAAAAACTTGATCGCCATGCGTTCATGTTGCTTGCGACACCTCTGCTACTTGGGAATGCCTCTGTGCAATGTTGTGGATGAAACTCGGCACTGATTGTTGCTCTTGTTGTTGGCGCGCAAACCCTTGGGCTGCAAGAGTGAGTGGTAACTCTGAGGGCGCACTTGGCTGAAAACCCAGACAAACCTCGAAGGGTGAGAAGCCCATGGAGGAGTGGGTGGCCATATTATAGTTGTGTTGAATGACGTGCAAATATGAGTCCTAGTTGTGCTAAATGACGTGCAAATATGAGTCCCACTTCTTATTTTTGGCAAAGTAGCTATGAAGAGAGTGGACTAGAGTGTGGTTGACAACCTGTGTTTGGCCATCAGTTTGGGGATGAAAGGCAATGGAGAAACGGAGTTGGCATCCCAACGAGGACCATAGAGTACGCCAAAAGGTACTAAGGAAGTGGGAGTCACGATCTAAAATGATACTACTGGGTAAGCCGAAATGGGGCCACACATGATGGAAAAAGAGGTTGACAGTTTGCGCACCAGTTGTAGTTTTATAACAGGGAAGGGACATAGACATCTTAGAGAAACGACACACTACGACCCAAATAGCATCATGCTTGCGAAATGTTGTAGGGAGACCACTTAGAAAGTCCATGGAAATGGATTCCCATGGACGAGAAGGAACTGGTAGAGGTTGGTACAGACCATGCAGACAGTTAGATGGCTTACTTTGTGAACAGAGGGAGAAAGTACAGATGAATTTTTCCACCTGTTTAGATAGTGCAAGCCAGTAGAAATGGCGCTAGAGATTGAGGATGGTTTTGGCTATGCCAAAATGCCCGCCGTAAGAAGATGTGTGTGCTTTGCGGATGAGAATGAGACGGTCTTCAGTCTGTGGCACACATAACTGATTGAGTTTGTAGAGCCACCCTTCACGGATCGTGTAGCTCAGAAAGGGAGTATGGTTGATGACAGTAGGTTGCTACAAAGCGAGCCAGGCTTCGCCGAAGCATGGATCTGTAGCATATATATCCTTCCATGCGTCATAAGTTGCACAACACATTTCTAAAATGTGTAGAACCTGCATTGGGGGCGAACTTAACAAATCCTCCATCTTATTGGAGGTCCCCTTCTTATATTTAATAACCAGGTGAAACTGTTGAAGGTATGATGCCCACCTTAAATGGAGTTGTTCCTGCATCTTACTCTGGGAATTGATGAATATCAGCGGATGATGATCGATATGCGGGGTGGTCTCTTTACGCAAAATGTAGTAGTGCCATTGTTTGAGTGCTTGTACCAAGCTATAGAATTCCTTGTTGTATGTGTTGTAGTTGACTTTGGCTTCTGTAAGAGTCTCGGAGTGATATGCTACCAAATGACCTCCCTGTTTAAGTACAACCCCAATGGTGAAGTGAGACGCGTCTGTCTCGATCTCAAAGGGTTGATTCATGTCCGACAGTTGTAGAACAAGGGTTGAACATAATGTTGTCTTCAATTTCATAAAATGGCGCTCAGCCTCGGGAATCCACAAAAACTTGGCTTGATATGACAGCTGATGTAGAGGGCAAGCCAACTGTGAGAAGTGGGAGACAAATTTCATGTAGAAATTGATGACCCCCATGAAACTTTTGAGGTCATGTGCATTTGATGGCGCTGGCCATTGAGCCAAAGCCTGCACCCACGAGGGATCTAGTCGAACACCTTGGGTACCCACTATGAATCCCAAGTACTGGATGGAAGTCTGTCCAAAGGACTTTTTTTCCTTCACCTGCAACTTATGCTCAAATAGCAATTCAAGCACTCTGCGCACATGCTGCAAATGGTCTTGCCAAGAATTACTGAAGATCAAAATATCATCCAAATAAATGACAACAAACTTACCCAGGTGTGGTCTCAAGATGTCATTAATGAGGCGCATGAATGTGGTTGGCGCATTCGTCAGCCCGGATGGCATTACCATCCACTCAAAAAGCCCAAATTTGGTCTTGAACGTTGTCTTCCATGTGTCTGTTGTCAGCATGCGCACTTGATGATACCCGACTGTCAAGTCCATCTTAGTGAAGAAGAAAACCCCTTGTAAGTGGTCCAACAAATCCTCGATCATGGGGAGGGGATATAAAATTTTAATAATGGCTTTATTGAGGGCACGGTAGTCAATTACGAGGCGCCACTCGGAAGTTTCTTTCTTGGGGATAACAAAGGAAGGGGATGCACAGGGCGATGATGAAGGCTTGATGTGTTCGAATTCTAGAAGTTGGCCAATTTGGCTTTCCTTCTCGAGTAGGAGGCGGTAGGAAGGGACATTGGCCAAGGAAGTGCCTGGTATGAGGTCAATGGAATGCTCAATAGAGAGAGGTGGGGGTAATCCTGTGGGCTGTGTGAATACATCTACAAATTCTTGGAGCAAGGGGATCATGTTTGGAGGTGTAGGAGTGGACAGATTATTAGGTTTAACAGGGCGCACTAAGCACAAGGAGATGCATTTATTGATATTGATTTGCTTAATTGTTGCTTTGTCAATAAGTGACGGAGTGGGTTAAGGAGCAGAGGATGTGAGAACATAGGTGCGCCCATCAAGTTGCAGATGACATTGGTGGGATTTGGCATGGTATACAGCGTGTCGGACCTATTAATAGGGGAGGTCGAGTAATAAGTTTGCACAATCTAGAGGGGAGACATCGTATGGGACTATATCGCGAAACGAGCCAATGGCAAAGGTGACCACACTACACGAAGAGACTATGAGACGAGGGCCACCCTTTTGTACCCAACCAAGTTTGTATGGGGCTAGATCCAGAGTAGTGGGTAGTTAGAGGTGTTGTACCAATTCCTGGGAGACGATGTTCTTTTGGCTACCATTGTCCATAATGAGGGTGGGCAATTCCTGTTTGATCTGGCAATTATGGGTAAAGGGAGGAACAGTAGATGTGCCTGGTTCATTGGCGATCATTAAAATGAGGGATGGATCTGCTTTTGTAGGGTTATCAAGGGAAACAATTTTAGGAGTTGCAAGTGGGTCAGACGGAGCAATCTCGGCAAACAAAGTTTTGTCAGTGCGCAAATTCTTAAGTGCGCGACAGTCGACAGAAGAATGCGAATTGGTCTTGTTATCGCACAGTTTGTAGCTAGGTCAAAAAGGCTAAAGGATAAAGGATAAAGGCCAAACTGGCGAAACAGGAACCTTCCGCACCCAATGTCACCTCAATGGGGAGGTTCTTTCTATTTAGGGAGGTTAACCCAGGGGAGACGTCCCCGGTAACCTGGGGTTTTGAAGAGGTTAAAGTATAAAAGTCAAGGGAAAAGCTCCTCCTCAATGGTTACCACCAAGGTCAGAAAGTCCGGCTAATCAGCCAATAAATGAAGTGTATGCCCAAATGAAAACACCTACCCGGAACAAGACAACAGCAATACAATAATATATATA
>JASDQU010736559.1:0-13500 GCA_032191745.1 Picea mariana
TTCTGCTGATTCTACCATCAGCCTTCTGATGTCTTCTATCACCTCAACCAGCTGCAAAAATGGCTGGCTCTACTCATGCAGTCTCCTCAGCTGCAATTTTTTTTTTCAAATGGGTAGATCACTATGATCTCCCATGCCTTCTTCATCTGTTGCCAACTTCACTTGTTGGATGTGCACGCTCCGCACCTTCACCCTTCTCTCCAGGGCTTCAATTTGTTCATACAGATCAGCCAAACAAATGCTGTCTGCCGCTTCTTCTTCTTCTTCTACAAACTCCCAGGTTGCAGTCTTTTCAGTCTCCTGGTTGAAAATATTGAGCCACTCCTCAGAATGCTCATTTTCTTCTTCTTCTTCTTCTGCTGTCAGCTTTAGTGCTACAGCTTCCTCAACTTCCTGGCTGAAAGCATTGAGACACTCCTCAGAATGCTCATCTTCTTCTTCTTCTGCTTGGGAAGCTTCCAAAGTCTTCTCCAATTCTTCTTCCCTGATAGTCACAGTTGGCTGCCCTACTCCTGTCGCTGCATCTGCAACACAGATCTCTACCTCCTCTTGGGAAAATGGTAGGAATATTGGAATTCCCCCAATCATTAGAAGGCTCCTCTGATCCTCCTCTTCTGTCAGCTTCATCTACTAATCCAAACTCACCTCTGAGTTTATGAGATCCTCAGATGGTCTCATCTGCTCATCCCTGCCCACTTGGCAAATTGGGATTTTTTCGCTGCCCTCTTGGCAGTCTATGGAATCAACTGATCCCATCTCTATTCTCATGCCCACCTGGCAATATGGGATGCTTCCACTGCCTTCCTGGCAATCTTTGAGATCCTACAGCGACCTCATTTCATTGCCCAGATGGCAATGTGAAATTCCCTGGAGGTCCTCATGACAGTCTGTGAGATCCTCAACAGATCTCAACTCTTTTCCCACCTGGCAATTGGAACTTTCCTCTCTACTTTCCTGGTAGTTCTTGAGATCTTCAGCTGATCCCATTTCATTCTCTTCACCGAGAATTCTCCCAGTCTCTGGTTCACATATTTGAACCATCTCCTTAGGTCCGTCGAGGTTTTCAGCATGCCTCAACCATCCTCCTAATAGCCTACGCTATATTCTAGCCATCAACTCCTTGACTGGCCATTTTACCTTCGACTTCCTCATGGGCCATTCATATACCCATCTTGACTTGGCTTTTTTCTGCATCTCTAATGCAAGTTCATCCATCCTCACATTCTGCTGCATCCGCAATGCAAGATTTTCTATCTCCACCCTTATATCAGCGAGCTGTTTATCTATTTCTGTAAGCTTTTCTACTTTTCTCCTCCTTCCAACAGACCTACGGCCTTCAATAGACATGTTGTTGTCTCTGTCTGCCCTCTTGGAAAATCTGCTTCTCACTCCTGCAAACCTGAGTGCTTCAGCCTCTCCTACAGTCCTCCTGACTGTCTACGGACTATTTCCTACCTGCAAACAATCCTTACAAAGTCTCAAACACTCTGTCTTCTTTTGTCTTCTCCTTCTGCTTGAAATATACAAACAAAGTTCTCGCTCTGATACCACCTGACGCAGATGCCACCTCTATGCCTCGACAAAGTCTCTGCGCTAACCTCCTGGTCTTAAGGATCATTCATCTATCTACCTGAGCCGAAGTGGCTCTTTCGATTCCCACTGGAATCTCTGTTAAAATTGATCCACACGTCCTTCTTTTCCCCTTACAGCCTTTGTATACACGACCGTTAATTTCCCCGACAGAAATTCGAGTTTCAGGACTTTCTATTTCTCGATGTCACGAGAACCATTGTCCCCGCGATTTCCTGATCACCGAAATGCCGAAATGACGAAAAGGCTTGTGTAAGAAATTATCCCCCCAGGCTATAACCTTGGTCCATGTGACCACTATTCATATGACCATGGCTCTACTTAGGGATTTCGAAACCTAAGCGCTCAACCTCTCATCCCCTGGAACCCTGAAATATCGATATGTGAAATGCCTAAATGACAGTTGTCCCGACCTTCTCCTCCTTTCACGATTTTGGGCTTTCAAATGTCGAAATGCATGGACGCCTTGTCCTCAGGATCCCCGAATCTCTGAATCCTGATTTGCCGATGGACTCTCCCCTTTTGGGATTTTTCCTGAAGGCATCGATTTCTACCACGTGTCCCAAATGGATGGATGGTCCAGATAAAATCTCAGGACTTCGCCAGATGCGAAGTCAAAAGCGCTCACCTCTGTGAGTCCCGGTGTCTAGATCTCCAAAATGGATGATCGCGTGACACGTGTGCTTCCTCAAATCGATGGCTGTGATTCTTTTGTTGTTTTGGGACTTATAAAGTCTCGACCTCTCGTCATCAGGACCTCTGATATCCTGAACGTCGATATCCAGATGCGCCAATGCCTTTCTGAATTTCACCCTCATATTCACGAAGTTTAAACCTCGTGCAGCTCCTCCTACTGCTCCCTGGACATAGAAATTTCAACGGTCTAGAATCTATCGGCTCATCAATGGCAGCTGTGCTCCCTCCTAAGCTTCTGCGTTTTCTTCTGGGACTTGGAAGAATTTCCAAAATCCAAAGGCCTCAACCTTTGCTCCCTTTCCTCTCTGCAAGCTCCACGATTTGAATCCTCAGTTGTGTGTATAAAACCGTTGTCCCTCCTAAGCTTTGGGTACTCTAAACTCGTCAAAGAGTTATGTGGCCTCTGCACTCCTTGCAGCTATGGCTTCGTGCACCTAAATCACTAACCCTCCTGAGCTTCACACCTGAATCCTTGAAGGATTCTGACTCCTGCATCTCTACAGAGTCTCTGCACGCAAAGTGTTATTCCTCCTGAGCTTCCCAATTACTCAGACCCCTAATGGATTTTATCCTTCTTCCTTCTCTTGTAGATGGATAATTTGGATGCCCTCCTGGCTAGCCTTCTGCTCAAGCAACCTATTGTTGAGTCTGTAGGGTGTTCAACAACCCCGTGAAGATCCTTCAATGGACACTTCCTCAATTTGCAGAACTCAAAGAGTTCTCTTCCTCTCTGTGCCTACCTACACACTGTCTCAATGCTCTCCTGGCAGAGTGTCAAGAATCCTCAGATGATTCTGACTTCTTAAGAACTCACAACAGAGTTATTCTTCTGTGCACTCCTTGCACTGGCTCAATGCCCACTTGGCAGAGCTTCGTAGAACTCCTCAGAGCTTCCGTCTTCTTCTGAACTCTCAATAGAGTTCCTCTATGCACTCCCTTGCATCTGCTCAATGCCCAATTGGTAGAGATTTACAAAACTCAAAGAGAGTTTCTGTCTGCAACTGTGTTTTCTCATGCACAACCCTGCCTCTTGAGGTATTCAGCAACCTCAAAGGTCTTCCTCCGAATTGGTGATTCCAGTTTTTGTGCCCACCTAGCACATCTTTATCTGACTCCGCAGAGTTCAGAAGTGCATCTATGCATTGGTATCCAGAGACCACAGTACTCTGTCACGCCCTCCTAGCATGAAACCACAAAGAACCTCTCAAGCCTGAAAATCAAATAACTCCTTGCAAATGTCTAGCATACATCTACAACATAAAGAACACACAAAGACATTCACATAACACAGACAATATGCAGGAAAACTGCTCTGGTTTATATTAATCAAAATGCCTCTTTACAAAGGTGTTCTGAGCGCAGACTGTAACAAGGTCTCGGCTCCTTCTCTTCTGCTCTCTACTCGCAGACTCTCTACCATGAGATACAATTAAAAATACCAGATCTTTTACATGAGGGGGCTCTTTGAGCTCTTCCCTCCAATCTACCTACCCTATTCAATTACATTGAATAGGCTGTCTAGTCCAGAATTGGATCTAGATCTCAACCTTACAAACATTAAAGGCCTACCTACTCTAATGCCTGCACAAAGGCACGACTCCATGGCTCAATAAGCTACAACATTAATTACATTCAAATTCAAAATTGAAGATGAGGGTTGCGCCTCTCTTCAGCCTTGAATGCACGCACTGATGTGGCTGTATGGCTGGCTGACGTGGAGAGATGCTCCTGCATCACCCTCCTACTAATCCACATTGATTGATTGGTTTATTTGAAAATTTTGTACATAGGTGTGGATCGAATTTTGTTAATAAGCTGAAGGTAACAAGAGATTCTTACCCCTTGTTGGAGCCGCCCTTGTTTTTTCACCTCGCGCAATTTTCAACGTTTGATACTTGAGATCTAAAGTTGTTTTTCTTTTCCTTACGAAATCATAAGACTCTGAAAATCTTGTCGCCTGAGTACCAATGCTTTTTTACTTTCAAAAGAAAAGATCCATTTTTCGCAAGTATGTTTGCTTTTTTGTTTTATTTTGGAATATCGCAAGTTGGATATCGCAAGTCGGACCCTTTAATGTTTGAATTCGCAAGTCCCGAGTCGCGAAACTACGAACTCATTTTTCAAATTTTTCACCCAAGGCATTGACTATGGTAAAACCTTTAACCCTTGATTAGACATCGTCGGTATTTAGCGCCTCGACACTCGTCGAACCCAAGTTTTTGTCCTTATAGCCCCGATAGCCGAGAACATGATAACTTTTGTGAGAACCTTGGTTGAGAACTAAAGGTAAAAAACTAATCATGGTTAGTTTTAGTTCTCGACACATCGCCACTCGGCACTATCTTTCACAAAGTTAAAGTGTCCAAAACCCCGATTCACGAAGTTGCGACATGATTATGGCAAGATTAATTAGTCGCCTAATCTAAGATTTCCTTCTCTTAATTCGAACCTTAATTATCGCTACATCGCGATATCGCGACTCGGCATATCATTTTCCCAAAAACCTGTCCTCGAGTCACGATATGGCGATTAAGATAATTATATAATTAAGGATGTGTCAAATCACGGTTATTGTTAATTAAGCTAAATCGGCACTCGCAGTCTCGCGAGTTGTAAAGTCAGAATGTTAAAGGGAAATTCACGATGTGGCGAAAAGTGAGGAAATGATTTAAGTCCATAAGATTTGATTTTTTAAATTTAAATGAGATTCGTCCCGCGCATCGAGGTTTGCACACTTCACGATGTAGCTGCTTGCTCCATAACCCGACTGCTTGTCAAGCCATCAAACATTGATGACATTAATGAAGATTTAGGGTAAATCTACGAATAAATAAGATCGGATTTATATAATAAATTTGGTTTTATTTGTGATTTGACAGAATTATTTGAAACATACAAGATTTTCAAATATATGCGAGAATTTTCATTCTATTTTTAACATTTCTCTTAAGCGCATAGAACTCACTTTTCTCCGAGGAAACTCATTTCCGCATGTATACACAGGTCTACTGTCGAAGAGCAAAAAAGCAAGCTTCAACTATGGTGCCAAGGAGAGCAGCGAAAGCAAATGTCGAGGTTGCAGCACAGGGTCCGGACAACGTCTCAGATACTTCGCCTTGGACGGGTGGCTCAGTACCCACCTGGTCGTTTATTTCAGACATTCTACAATCCGAGCTGGTAAACTATTCAGACTCTGATGATGATAACAATGATATTGTGAAGGACAACCTTAACACTAAGTACAAGACAATTGTTCAGTCGGGAATGCACCTAGTTGCAACCAGAGCTCGGTTGCTCCCATACTACGACATGATCAGATGGGCATTGGATCACATCAACCTGCCCTCCAGGACTATTGTAAATGACTGACAGGCCATGATCGGGACTTTTAGGCCGGAGCATATCTAGTCTATGTATAAGCTCCCAGCAACTTCTGAATACACATATGGCAAAGAATTCCTGGCGGAATTCAAAAAGAAAGAGTGCGAAGAATATGACAAAACCATGCCGGGCTTGATAAAATATTGGGTGTCACGTTCCGCAACATTCAGAGCGAACGACAAGGGTGTGTATTCAATTTCTTCATTGGAGCCACAGTTTATGTATGTGGCGATGATGACTTGTCGACTTTTCGGATGGGAGGATACCGCACATTTTTACATCTAGTGGGTACCTCTCATCTTTCGGGTAGCAGAAGGTTCCTCATTCAATTGGGCAAAAATGCTCTCCGATAGTTTGTTCAACAGGGTCACCGAGTACCGGGAGCAAAAAGCAGCCGGAAAACCATCCAGATTCTTCATGTCCGCGTATATCATGGACGCAATATGCTCCGTGATGCCTTTTCCTTTAATGAATTGGGCTTGGAGTCCAACCCATGAGAAGACTGTACATGAGTACCATGATAAGCTGTGGGAAAATAACAAGGACAAGTTTATTTATGAGATTTTTAACTGGGTGATGGTGCCCCTGCACATCACCATTTTTGGTCTTTTTCCACCCTGCATCTCAGATAACATTGCGGCGAATCTGAGCCGTATCGCGGATTGGTACGTAGAAGAGGAATTCTCCTATTTTAGAGTATTCGGAGCTGCTGTTCCTCCTCTGGCACTACCACTGTTCATCCCTGACAAGTTGGCCTGTCGCGAGATTGCTCAACAAACAGTAATCGACGGAGTGAGCAAAGAGCTCAAAGCGTCATCAAAGAAGGTATGGCCGTTTTTCCCTGTTCGGCTAAATTCCTATTCCTTATTAGATTTCGGACATGCTAAGGCTGAGGCTACAGCCATAGAAGACTTGAGCCTAGTCTCTATCGAGTACAAAAAGCATGATCCTCAAGGAATTGTAAGCACTCATTTGGGAAATTGTGGATTAAAGAGGTTCGAACATGAATGTTCACCCTCGGATGATGTTTTTCGAGGGGCGAGGTCCTATTAGGAGGTGCAATTTCGAATCAGATCCCTAGCACCCGAAGACAGGACCTCAGTTTTAAAATTTCAGGAGCATAGGAAACGATGTCTCCCCGTGGTGCTGGGAGGTTTGGGAATTTCCAAGGATAAAGAAAAAGAGGCCGAGAACTCTAAGGGGCAAACCTCTAACCCCAAAAAACGTCAGGAAGGGGAGCAGGAAAAGAGTCATGAGTAAGAGAAGAATCCAGAAAAGGAGAAGAGTCCTGAGCAGGAGAAGAATCTAGAAAAGGGAAGAGTCCTGAGCGGGAGGAGAATCCTGAAACAAAGAAAGAGACTACTGACCCTCCCAAGGAGCATAGTCCGGAGGTGGAAATAAAAGACACAAACCCACCAGAAACTCAGAATCCGGAGGCAGGGACGAAGACCTCTGACCCCTCGAAAGAGCAAGATCCACTCAGCACACCAGGGAAGGCTGCGAAGCNCCCTCCTAATGAATTCTTCTTTGAAAAAAAGAGGAAAGCTGTGGTGAAGCGATAATTTTATCAAGAGGGAGAGTCCACTGTTAAAAAATTCAAAGTGATGACCGATGGGATGAATAAAAGGAAAGATGAATTTTCCACGGAAATTGCAGGAACGCTAGGAGCGTATGCGACGACAAATCAGTTCTCGGTCGAAATGTTAAAGAAGCAGCTCAAAGAAAAAAATCGCCTGATCAAGACTCTTGAAGCCAGAATGGCTTCGGTAGCAGAAAGCGCTAAGAGTCAAGAAAGAAGAGAAATAGAGTTGGCCCGATTGGCCGATAAGAAAGAAATTGAAGTCCTCAAGAACAAGCTGGAACAAGCAAATTCTACGATCTGAGATGGTCGGGTACAATCAGGCCAGTAGAGGGATACGATTACACAGCTGCAGGCTCAGCTGGAGGTTGCAGAAAGCAAGGCGATTGACATCGAGATCGTTAAATCCCGAGCAACCGATATTCGGAGCAGGATCTCCTCTGCTCAACAAAGCCTGCTAAACAAAGTAGGAGAGATTCGAGAAGACTGCTTGTTAATACATCGGATCTCTGAGAATCTAATTAACAAAGAAAGAAACGCAGAAGCTGTTCGGATCGCTTTTCAAGAAGCAGTGATAGCGACTAACAACAGGTTTTCAGGGCCTCCCGGGCTCACCATTGCCGAACAAAATAGGGGTAATATCTTGTTAAAGAATTGGGAACATGATATTACTTTAAGCAAAGAGCAGGCTCAAAAAGTGACAAATTCGTTAGCAGAAGCCTGCAATGCCATGAATGGTGAGCTGTTAGGGATGGAGATTGGAGGCGACACAGGGGCGCTGAGACAGATGAATATAGATCGGATTTCTCTCGACATGAAGGAGAAGAATGAGAGGAATTCAGCAGAAATCTCTAGGATGGACAGGGTAGACCCGGCTCAAATCGACAAACATTTGATTCAGCCTAGTACACAACTCGGCGCTCTTGAAATCATCAATGTACAAATAGATGATAAGCTTCCATAGTTGGCCCGAGAGTGCTATTTTTCCGAAGCCAGTTGTCAAGCCGAGCCTTCATAGCTTGTGACCCAGTTTGTAGACAAGTGTATCATGTACACTGAATCCATGCGAGGACAAGCACCTAGCACTTCTTGAAGATAGAATAGGTGAAATGGAGTTATTTCTCTCCCCCCAACTGTCAATGCAAAACCTTCACAGCTTGTATTTCATTTTTTAGACAAATGTATCATATGTATTAAATCTAAGCAAAAACAAGCACCTGGCACTTTTTTGAAAATGGATTCGGACAAATGGAGTAATTTAGCTCTTCTGAACCGAGAGGCAAATTTTGTATAAATACATCACAAAAAGAAGAGGCCAGGGCTGGACTTTTGGAGATCGATTTTAATAGAGTTTTTGCATGAAGGAAGTTAATACAAGCAAATTTGAAGATTCTCGATTCTGTCACGACTGTGTTGCAAGTTTGTTTCGTTATGTTTTTTTGTTTCTTTTAATTTTGCTCTACATAATTGATGTGTGTCACTATAATTTAGCACGACCACTACTATAGTGAAGGGATTTCATCTTTTCTGTAATTGTCTCTTGTCTTTCCTCTGCACCAACTATCAGTGGGTGTAAGACCAATTTACATTTACAGAATTTTATGTTTATTTACACTATGTCAATTATGTTCATGTCAATTTCTTCTTCTGTGTATATGTGAATTTTCCACTAACATGAACTTTGCGTTATCTACAGATAAATGTTTTTCTCCCATCTCACGTTATTTTTACCAAAAACAATACAGTTACAGGAAAGGGCCTTCAATTTGTATTCTTATTTCGTTTTTTTTTTATGGAAAAGTTTCTCTTTACTTCGTCTGAATCGAAACAACAAATAAAATCTCTCTCGTTAAATCATTTCTATATTGGTACTGTTCCTCAATGACTGTACCTGCAGCAACTCAACCTAATATTCAACCCGGATTATCTAACCAAATACATATCGCTTTAAATCTCTTTGACACAATCGTTAAAACTACGAACACCCAGGAGGAATTAGAACGTTCATGGGCAGCCATTGAACAAGACATTACTACTCAGGAACAGTGGGAAGCTAGGCAGCGAGAACGTAGAAACCATCATTAAGTTTCCTATACCGAAGGTTAGTATAATCCTTTATCAACCTTTCATACTTTAGGATGCCTTGACACTGTACTTTTGAGCCTTAAGTACAGACTCGGGAACAACACCCCCTTTTGTTTTACTTTTGCAATTTCTTTTCTTTTTTTGTAAGTAAATTTCTATAATTTATTTGATCCTTCACGGACTTGCTAAACATCAGTTTGTAGGCATCAACAATATTCTGTTCTGTTTCGGTACCAGAAATCCTGTTCTGGTCCGGTACCAGTAGTCCAGTACCAGTAGTTCGGTACCAGTCCGGTACCAGAAGTCTGTCCTTCTACAGTACTATCAAGACATATTACCTAATTGACAAAGCATACTACGCATACTTCAAAATATTATGTCAATTAATTTGAAGTACGAAGCCATTCAAAAAACCACTTAAGTTGGAACCAAGAAGCCAAATGCAGTATAAAATGACAGCCCTTGTGAAGCAATAATTTCTTTTGGTTCTGTTCACAACTAAAGGGAAGTATTTTAATTTCTTTTGGTTCTGTTGCTAAGAAGTATTTTAATTTCTTTTGGTTCCGTTGTTAAGAAGTATTTTAATTTCTTTTGGTTTTGTTGCTTAAAAACAAAATAAAAGTGGGACACAATCCTTACCTATGATTGCTCAAAGAACCATAATCTACTTCAAAGACTAGAAGTTTCCTTTACCCAGTATTTCAGCATGATTTAAAGGAAAAAATATATTATCCTATAAGTAACTATCTTACCCTAACTAGACTTCAATAGTATTCATTGGATTATCTTATTAAAGAGCAACATATGAGTATATGAACACTCTCTACCATGGGCACACTACCAAAAATTTTATGGAAGAGGAAGTACCAGTACCCTAAGGAAACTTTAGGTCATTCTCTTATGGACAACTTCAGACAAAATTATACATCTGGATCACTCTAAAGAAATAATGTGCATAAAAGTTTATTTTTCCTTCAAACAAATCTTTAAAAGACATCCAAAATAAGAGTATATGCCTTCCAACCCAATACCATCCCAACCTGTAAAAAGGTTTTCAGACGAGCCTCCCCTGTCACCGTGCAAAGCACTCTTTAATAAAAATCAAAATAGGTGACTATGGACAAGAAGCCTCTCATGAAAAAAGGGTTTAAGAGACTAACTCGTCGGGATACTGAACAGGTCTGTTGGCAGCGGGTACCGGTCTGTGGTATGACTAGGCAAACCCATCAGGGTACTGAACAGGCCTGTTTGCAATGGGGCATTCTACCTGGGGAAGGTACTTCTCACTAATTATCACAACTACCCCAACGGATTACTGAACAGGCTTGCTGGCAGTGGGTTCTGGTTGAGAAACGTCTCATTCATACTTGTCTGATTGAAAAATTCACTTTTGTCATCCAAAACAAAAAGAGCAAAGGTCACTATTGGCTTTCATGAGATACAAACTCCAGATTAATCAACAACATAATTACTTCAAGCAAATGTCCATTTGAGAATGACCCTAAGTCAACTTACCAGTCTGACATCTAAAGCCTACATTACCTAAGAAGGAAACTTCTTAAGAGTGGAGCACTAACTAGGGAGTCTAATCTACTTATACTTTGAAATTTATCTATAATATCCAATGATAGTAAATCTCTGAAGCAAGTTAGGTGGGATCTGTTCTTCTGGCTAACATATAAATATTCCCCATTTCACTGCTGAATGCTACCTTTGTTAATAATCCATCAAAAAAAGGGCAATTTCACTTTTTAGGTAGTAGATCATATGCTAGGTGATAAATGTACTTTTGGAATTTGATTGGTTTCTTTTGCTCTTATCATATTTTCTCCATTATGATATAAAATGTTGAATCTTCTTGCATACAGATATACAACATCTTCGGCATGGGGGAAGGTCAAATAGCCCCTTCAGAACTCTTTTTCAGACTCACATGATCACCCTGCAGAACCAAATACAAAAGAAGATAAGCACAAAATAAAATAAGTACAGGATATTCCCGTACCAAGTTTTCAAGAAGCTTCTGTCTAAAAGGATGAATTTTGACAATTTACAAGCAGTCACACATGCTACGGGTATTGATCATACAAAGGTAAAAGCAAAGGTAACATGGTATTTATTTTCCTATGCTCATAAAACTACAATAAGTATGAAAATATATACTAGATCTTATGACCTTAGTATTAAACCCATGCACCTATCCCTCATACTCATATGCCTAAACCTAATCAATCCTCTCATAGCTCTTGAACATGGTTAAGGGCAAAAAATCATATCAAAATATGAAACATGTATAGCAATGATAAGCCACGAATATATTTCGTAAGCAATTCACGAACCTATCTTATGTCATGAACCATGACCTAACATCAAATTCACCACTCGAACATCCAATCACCTATCCCAAAATGATGCCTTGAACACCCAACGCCTTGTCTTCATCATTACAGTAACGGGTAGAAATGAAATGGCTTATCTGGTGGCGAAGCGATCCAGATAAGCCTCACCTGGTCATAAATTTTCCTTACGACATCCTTACTTAAACTTACCATTCGCATTACCAACAACATCACCATATTCCCCCTTGTCGTGAGCTTTCTCTAGTCCCGAGCCTACTCCTTTCCGGTACCAAACCCTTACCCTCATCAATTGACCAAACCCTTGTGCTACAACCTGATCCTTTTCTCACAACTTATAACAATGGTGGTTAGTAAACGCAAACCGGTCTTCCAAATTTATAGGGAAACCGAGGAGTTCCAATTATGTCAAGAAAAATATGCTTGATCGGGATGGATGCCATTTCTGGAAAAATTCACAGGATGGCACGAGAAGATATCTCACGATTTTATTTAGAGTTACGATGGAGAGATTGCACATATAGGCAATCTACANAACCTAACTAGAAAAATGGGATCCCTAGGAACTACAATACGATGGAGAGATTGCACATATAGGCAATCTACAACTGAAAATAAATGAAGCAACCTTAAGGGAGGTCACGTGATTACCTAGTAGAGGAGCCAAATACTTCAAAGGTGTAGGAATCAACAAAGAAATGTGCCAATGATTCTTGAAAGAATATCATTAGCAACCTAACTAGAAAAATGGGATCCCTAGGAACTACATCAAGGAAGAGTATCATCCAATGATTAATAGTCTTCAATGATTTGTCACTTGTGAGGGTAGGTATGTTGTGACCTTCATATATCATCTTAGGCTTCTATTACATTTTGAAGGAGGCCCTGAAATCGATTTCCCATATTTTCTATGGATGAGTTTGAACAAAATGGTAAGAGGTGTTAAATCCATCTCCAAAATAGAGAAGACTAGCATTTACCATCAAGGTCTCATTAAAATGCTAGTTTTACATGAACTGAGGAAACATAGGATTAGTTGGAAAACCCTTATCACTCAACACCTTCCCACATAAAACAAACCTGTGGAGGAAACCCAACATGCTCCAAAGAAAAATAAGGAACCTCAAAAGCAAAAGGGCAAGAAGGATAAGACAACTCCACCATCATCTAGGGCAGTGAGCCAACATGAAAAAGCAGGGTCCTCTTCCACAGTCAATAAAACTTTTAAAATCTCTGAATCAAAAGGTAAAAACAAATTAGTAGAGGAGACTTCAATGGTGGCAGTTGAGAAAGAGGTCCATCAGACAAAAATGATGAAGAAAGGGAAGCATAGCATAGAAACTAAAAGTAAACAGTCTGTGGCACAACCCCCTGTTACCATTTCACAATTAGAAAAGAAGATAAATAAGCCTGCGAGCATCCCTGATACGGTACCTCCTTGTAAAAGAACCACGAGGAGCATGGCAAATAAGGGAAAAACAATAGTCAATCCTCATACATAGGAAGATCCAATCGATCTTACCTCCCCTTCTGAGGATTTATCAGTCCAAGATGACATCCCTAGTTTGATCGAGGAGCAAGCCACTATTACTTTATGTGGGATGAGGGAGGACGTCGAGGAAAGGGAGTGCATCCAACCAGTAATGATGGAGTCAACAAAGACCTTGACAAAATAACAAATGAAGAAAAAGATTGGGGAATTGCAAAAACAAAATCAGGAACTCAAACAAGAAGTGAAGGAATACCAACTCTTGGACAGGTATATCAAAAAGGAAAATGAGAAATTGAAAGCAACCAGCCAACAACTTCAAG
>JASDQU010736559.1:14540-33648 GCA_032191745.1 Picea mariana
ATTTATTTTGTATCCACTTTGACTTATAGTACACTCATCACTTTAGTTTATTATTTAAATTACCTTCTAACCATCTTAACACACTTTCCTTATTTTAGGGCTAACCCACTTCTAACCACTTGTCCACTTAGTGATTTCTCCATTAAATTTACTATTTAAATAATTTATTTTGTATCCACTTTGACTTATATTACACTCTTCACTTCACTTTATTATTTTAAAAATTTCTTCTTTGCAACCAATTTGACTACTTTGACCTTTTGGGGCTTCTAGATGATTCATGAGGGTTCTCCAACTTCACATGGCCATAAATCTCTAACCGTGAGGATTTATGTGACATTCCACATACCACTAGAAATGGCATGACATGTACTATCCATCTAGAATAGTCTTACCTACAAATATATCAAAACTCATATGATTATCCATGAAACAAACTTGGGTCCATTACCCAAACCATTTTTCTACTTGAATTCGCTACCATACTTTCTTCAAGGGTTGACATAAATGAGAACCAACCCAATTAATCAACAATATCCCACTTTGGCATTGATGGCAACACTCCGATGCAATACTGAATTCATATCACTCATGCTTCCCCTGTGACCATCGCTCCCCTGGAACCATACCTATGTGGTCTTTCTCCAAGCATTTACCTTTGCATCTGATAAATCTCTCCTCCTTTGTCATCAATGGCAAAGGTATATTTCCATCTGAGGCTTCTCCCCCTAACTGAACTGTCCTTGGGGATACTCCCCTAACTGAACTCTTCCTGAAACTGATCCCCCAACCTGAACTATCCTCTTTATGGTGCTTCCTCATGTAAATATAAGACATATAATATAATCATTCAAAAGAATTCATTTTGGAGTAGAAATTACTTCAAGTCTCTGGAAAAAATACTCAAAGGCTTCCCTTGGAAGCGGTTTTGTAAATATGTTTGCCACTTGTTCTTTTGTGCCCACATATTCAACTCCGATGTTCTTCTCTACAATATGTTCCCATAGAAAGTGATACTTGATTGGAATGTGCTTCGTCTTGGAGTGCATCATCGGGTTCTTTGAGATACTGATGGTGCTTGTATTATCACAATAGATTGGAATGGGCTCATCATACTCAACCTGTATATCTGTCAAGGTTTGTTTCATCCATAGAACCTATGTACAACATGATGTTGTTGCAATATACTCTGCTTTAGTTGTAGATAAGGACATTGCTGATTGTTTCTTTCTTAGCCATGATACTAAACACTCACCCAAGTAGAAAGCTTCTCCACTGGTGCTTCGTTGGTCATCAATGCAACCTGCCCAATCTGCATCTGTGTAGGCAATAAGTGATAGATCCTTTCCTTTTGGATACCATCATCCAAACTCTTTTGTTCCCTTGAGATATCTGAAAATCCTCTTCACTTCTAATACATGTGATTCCTTTGGTGCTGCTTGAAATTGTGCTACCTGTCCATCTTCTTGTATTAAACCTGGTCTGGATGTTGTCACATATAGTAAGGTACCAACCATTACCTGTATTTCCTCTGGTCTATAGACTTTGAATCATAATCTTTTCTCAACTTGCAACTAGTTTTCATAGGAGTGATAATTGTTTTGCAATCTTCCATTCCGAACCTATTTAGCATTTCTCCTATATACTTAGTTTGAGAAATAAAGATTCCTTGGTTTCTTTGACGTATATGAAGACCCATAAAGAAGGAAAGTTCTCCAAGTAATGAAATTTCAAATTCATTTTTCATATCCTTTGCAAATTTCTGACTTAACCTTGATGTAGAGATTGTTGCCTGGAATTCCTTTTCTGAACCCTGCTTGTTGTATATATTTATCCAGTCTAGAGTACCATGCTCTAGGAGCCTGTTTTAGACCATACAAGACCTTCTTCAATTTACACACATAATATGCGTTCTCTGACAACTTAAATCCTTCTGGTTGTTCGATGTAGACTTCTTTTTCAAGTTCCCCATTCATAAAAGATGATTTCATGTCCATCTAATACACTTTAATATTCTTGGAGCATGCATAAGGTAAAAGCAATCAGATTGCTTCCATTCCAGAAACTGGGGAAAATGTCTCTTCAAAGTCGATTCCTTCAGCCCGTGCATATCCTTTACATACCAATCTGGCTTTGTTCCTTGTAACATGTTTGTCCTCATTCAATTTATTTCTGAATACCCACTTTGTGCCAATCACATTCTTATTCTTTGGTCTTGGATTCAATTCCCAAGTGTCATTCTTCTTTATTTGATCCAATTCTTCATCCATGGCCTTATTCCAAAATTCATCCTTGTTGGACTCTTCAAAACTATTTTTTTCAATCATAGATGAGAGTTCTAGGTGCATTTTTTTTGGTGAACATATTCTTCTTCTAGTCTCAACTCATGCATCTTTGTTTCCGATAATCTGATCTGAAGGATGATTCTTCTGTACTCATTTTTTAGGTGTTTTTGGAGGCACTTGCTGAAATTATTCTTCTACTTCTGTCTGATCCTCTTCATCTTCCCTTTCTACTTCTTCTTCATCTTCTACTTCTTCTTGGTAAAGCTGTTCCATTGATTCATTTTCTTCTTCCTTTAATTCTCGTCCACCTATTTCATCAATTGTTATATTGATGCTTTCCACAACTTTGTTCAACCTCAGATTGTAACACTTGTATGCTTTCCTTGTACTTGAGTAACCAACAAGTACTCCTTTGTCCACACGAGAGTCAAACTTTCACATTCTGCCATCTTCTCTTTTGATGTAGCATTTTCTTCCAAATACTCTGAAGTGATTCACATTTGATGGTCTTCCTTTCCATATCTCGTGGGGAGTTTTGTTGGTGTTGTTTCTGAGCATTCCTGTGTTTTGAATGTGAACCATTGTCTGCACTGCATGTGTCCAAAAGATATCTATCAATTTGGAATAAATTAACATTGTTCAAGTCATTTCCTATACTGTCCCAGTCTTTCTTTTAACAACTCCATTCTGTTGAGGTGTCCTAACAATGAAGAATTTCCTTTTTATTCCATGCTTGCTGCAGTATTCCATAAATTCATTTGAAGTGAACTCTCCTCCATTATCAGATCTCAAACATTTTATTTTTGAATCCATTTCATTTTCAACCAATTCCTTACAGACCTTGAAGTTTTCAAAATCTTCTGACTTATTCCTAAGAAATCAAACTGCAGTCATTCTTGTATAATCATCAACTAATAACATAAAGTATTTATCACCTTTTAAACCCTTTGTTGTATTTGGTCCAACGAGATCAGTATGCACAATTTCCAGTGGTCTTGTCATTGAATATTATTTTGATTTAAACCTGGTCTTTGTTTTTTTTCCTTGTTGACAATGCTTGCATAAAGTGTTGGTTGCTTTCGTAATCTGGTGCATTTATCTAACTGATTCCTTTTTGATGACTTTGACAAGGTTATAAAAGTGTATGTGACCCATTATTTTGTTCCATAGCCAACTTTCATCTTCTTTTCCTAGACAACACTTTTCATTTCCAATTTCACTTAGTACATGTATGTTTCTTGAAGTTCTTGCAATCATTTTTCCTGAACCTTCTTTTCTTATATCACACTTTTGTGAATCAAAAGTAACTTTATGATCTTGGTCAAACATTTGAATCACACTTAGAAGATTATGTTTCATATATTATACTAGTAGAACATTTTATGCCTTGGTATTCTTGTTTCCAATTCCGACTGTGCCTTTTCCAGTGATTTTAGCTGAATCATCATTTCCGAAGGAGACTGATCCATCTATTTCCTTTATTAATGTAAGAAACCTATCTTGATCACCTGTCATGTGTTTTGAACAACCACTATCAAGATACCAACCATGTTTATTCTTCTTAGCTTGTAGAGCGAGTGTGCATTCTTCATTGCTATATTGATTCTACTTTCTTATCCATGTTTTCTTCTGAGGTTCCTGTCTGTGACTGTTGTTGTTCTGTTGTGGTTCTCTAGGAGGAACTATCATTCTGCAACCTTTGACCATGTGTTCAAAGTTGTTACACTTGTAGCATTCCACTTTAGTGCTCAATGATTCAAACATGTTGTAACTTCTTCTTTGTGTTTCACTAGGCCTTCTTGGATAACCCTTTTGTGTATGAATTTCAAAGTTGTTTATGTTCCCGTTGTTAGATCTTCAATTCATAGCTTTATGTCCAAAATTATTACATGCATAACATAAAATGAAAAAGATAGTTTGATACCTGGGAGTTGAAGATCTTCTGAAAGGAGTTGCTATTCTGAATCCTTCTTCTTCCTGAGGCCTATCTATCAGTTGTTGATTCTGAAATCTGAATCTTCTTGGTGGAGGAGTGTCCCTATAATCTTCCTTGTGGATATTCCTATCCCCTTTGATTGTTTCTGCATAGCTTTTTGGATATGTTTCTTGCTCTGGTGTTTTGGAGCTTGATCCCTTTTTTGTTTGATTGTATCCAACTCTGGACTTGTCACAATGAGGTTTTTGACTGCTAATAATTTCATCCAAAACTTTTGAGTTGTTCTGCATATTTTTATTTTTAAGATCCTTTCTTAATGTGACAATCTCTGCTTCCAAATTTCCAATGATCATGTCTCTTTCTTCTAGCTATTCTTTGAGTGCTTCTTCAATTATTTTATCTTCTTCTATTTGAACCTTCAAATTTGTGATCATTTGTTGTAGTTCCTGAGTGTCTTCTTTCTTTTCTAGTTCCTCTTTTGGCTTCTTTTTTTTTCTTCTTTTCTCTTCTTATAACTTCTATGGCACACAAAAATTCTTCTCGGTAGTCAACTTATACCTCTTCATATTCTTCTTCGGTGTATTCTTTGTTAGAGTCTTCTACTGCCATGAATATAACTCTTTATGTCTCACTATCATTGACTTCATCTTCATCTGATGATGAGATGTCTTCTTTGGTGCATAATCTTTTCTTGAAACTTTGTTTGTGGTTCTTTTTATTTTATACATTTGTTTTCTATTTGAGTAATCTTCATCATTCCTATTATTTTTCTTAATAGTACATTTGTTATCAAAATGACCAATACTATCACAATTAAAAAAAATAAAAGGAAACTTACCTTTATATCTTTCGTTGGTTCCCTTGTTCAATCTTCTGACAAAGTTGGCTATTTTTTCATCATCTTTCGATATGTCATTGTTGCTGCTATGTTATTTTTCTTTTTTCTTTCCCTTTTACTTTGACCTTTTGGATGCTTTGAAAGCTACTTCTTTTATATCTGAATTTTCCTGTTCAGTTCTCATTTCATATGTTGTGAAGATTCCATGTAGTTCGTCCATGCTTATTAAGTCTAGATCTGCTCTTTCTTCTAGTGCTGATATATTAGGATCAAATCTCATAGGAAGAGATCTTAGTACCTTTTCAACAATTACAGATTCTGTAATTTCTTCTCCTAATCCTATGATTGCATTTACTGTTTCATCGACTCGTAAGAAGTAAGCTGCAATATTCTCATCTTCCTTCATCTTTAGTTCTTCGAACTGACTCTGTAAGTTTGAAGCTTTATTTCTTTGACTTTTCAATCTCCTTCATAAATATTTTGAATCTTGTCCCAAATTTCTTTGGCAGATTTACAATGTATAACTTTGGTGTAAATTGATTCACAAAGACAATTCATAAGTGCATTTGTGGATTTGGAATTATTTTTCCTAAGTTTTATTGCTCTTTCATTTGTTGGAGGAACTGTTGGTTCTTTGTATCTATCTACACCTGATTGTCAAATTTCAAATCCCTGTGCCTGTATATATGTTTTCATCCTTCTGCTCCAAAATGAATAATTTTGTCCATCAAACTGTGGTATTCCATTTTTATACATGTTGTTGCTCTCCATGATCTACCTTTTAGTGGTTAAACTGATTTCTGAAGGAACCTGCTGTGATACCAATTGTTGGATTACTGAGAGGGGGGGTGAATCAGTAATAGAGCAATTTAATCAGTTTTCACCATAAAATGCAAGTGTTATATCAATGTATCATTATCATCCAATAATTGTAGAGTAAATAAACAATGAACAAATGAGCAATCATACACATACACAGTACACCAATGTTTTTACGTGGAAACCCAAAGCGAGAGAAAACCACATAATTATTTTTCTTATATGTCTTAAATAATTACATTCATTGGAAGCACCAACTTCCTTTGTTTTCCAACTGCAACTGCAACTGGAAGGAGGCCCCAACCCCCTAGTTTCTCAGGCTATGACCTGAGCGAAGATAAAACTCCCCAATTCTCTGGCTACAACTAGAAGGAGGCTGCAACCCACTATGTTCTCCGGCTACAATCGAAAGGTGGCTACAACCACCTGTCCTTGCCCCGTCCACCTTCCCTGACGTAGAAGTAGAATGATGGAACCATTGTCAAACTATCACTGTGAGATATACCACTGTAACAACCTGTACCAATCAACCTATAATCAACCTGTACCATAAATGAGTGAATCAACCATACATCAACTTGTAATCAGCTTATACCATAAACAAGTGCATCAACCATGCACCAATCTGTACCTCAACCTGTAACACCAACAAGTGCATCAACCATGCACCAAATATGTACCAATCATGCATCAAATACACATAAAATATGACTCATCAAGATGTACCAACATCATCAACTATACACCTCAGGTATGTGCCAACTCATCAACTACTTATCTCAACCATGTATCCAACATGTACCTCAACCAAAAGCACTTATCAATTTCAGCATCTAAATATGATTTGTAACTCTGTAATAGACCTGGTGTATATGATCACATGCCTTGTTAAATTATGGCTTATTCTAGAGAGAGAACTTGTAGAACATGCCCCACACAAAATATTTGTTGTATGGATCTTAGAAGGAATCATCAAAAGAATTTATCCTCCCTGGAATTTCGGCCTTCTTTACTTCATCTTCCCTCTGAAATTCAGCTTAGATATCCTTTCGTTACCTCTGTCATTTGTAGATATTCAATATTCTCAAGTATGAATAAAATGAGAGAGCCTTGCCTCTTATTTATACTTTCATGTAGCTTCCTCAAGGGGTTACCTTTTAACCATCTTAACCTAATTTCCTTATTTTAGGACTAACCNNTAAATTTATTATTTAAATAATTTATTTTGTATCCACTTTGAATTATATTACACTCATCACTTCACTTTATTATTTAAATTACCTTCTAACCATCTTAACCCACTTTCCTTATTTTAGGGCTAACCCACTTCTAACCACTTGCCCACTTAGAAATTTCTCCATTAACTTTATTATTTAAATAATTTCTTTTGTATCCACTTTGACTTATATTACACTCATCACTTCACTTTATTATTTAAACAATTTATTCTTTTGAACCACTTTGACTACTTTGACCTTTTGGGGCTTCTAGATGACTCATGAGGGTTCTCCAAGTTCACATAGCCATAACTCTCTAACCGTGATGCGTTATGTGACATTCCACATACCACCATAAATGGAATGACACGCACTATCCATATAGAATAGTATTACCTACAAATATATCAAAACTCATACCATTATCCATCAAACAAACTTGGGTCCATTACCCAAACCATTGTACTACCTGAATTCGCTACCAGACTTTCTTCAAGGGTTGACATCAATGACAACCAACCCAATTAATCAACATGCTCCACATTGGTTGGCATTTTGTATTAGTCATTTTTTACGAGTCCCATTAGTTTGTTGTGAGAGAGTTTTCATTTTACTTGATATCCTTGGGCGATCATATAGAAGGTTAATGATTGGATTTTATCTTTTTCTAGATACAAGACTTTGGGCCTTCAACCCCTTCTTCCCATGAAATGAGGGACAATGCCTTCTTGGGTCAGTACACTCGAATATCCCAAAAGGGAAGGAGATGAGGGGATGAAGTGTGGAAAGTGACAAGTATGGTCAAGAATGACCTAGTGATTGGTACACATGACCTCCCAATATCAAACCTATCCCTAATGGTGACCTACTTGCTAGGGAACAATGTCAACCACCAAAGTAAAATATGGAAAAGAGCATAATGTCCAAGAAAATTCTACATAATCAAAAGCAATAATAGATAAAACAAACTCAAATGCCTCAAATATTGAGATGACACTCACCATAATACATGGAATATACCTTATGGAGAAAGACCCATTGTCTTCCAGAAGCCAACTGAAGTGGTGGATATAGTCGTGATGCACCTAGAGCTTTGGTCACGAGGTGGGTGTCTGTTTGCTGCAAGTGGATATTGTTGGTCAGGCTATCTCTTGGGACTCCATGTGTGCAACCTGAGGGCCTTGAGACATCATATCATTATTTATCCCTAGGAGTTTCAGATAACATTTGTCTCCTACTTGGGGACATGTACTAGCCGTAGAGTGCATGAGAACCACAACATCTACTGGTGGACCTGTGCCTACACACAATGAAACAAAAAACTATTAAGTGTAGGATGGATCACTCATCCTTTGTCCATATAAATAAATCCAAAACTTCAAAAATGACAACTAATCTTAGTAAATGATTTTTTTTTGTATATCTTTTATATACATGATGAAAATAAAAACATGTAAATCAATAGTGCAAGTAGAGAAAAATGAAAATAAAAAATGAAATGAAACTAAACTACCATGAACAATCAATATGAAAATGCAAGAAATCAGGATGACCTACCTATTTACCTAGGGCCTTGGGGCCTTGAATATCAAGTGATAGGTGATGTCAGGTGAAGTCATACAACCAATGAAACGAATTGATCATCTCATCAAAGTATCTCCTCGTGTTCTTACTTATGGAAAAAAAAAATATAAGTCAAACACGTAATGATCATGAGAATAAATAGATATATATTCAATCATGAAATGAAATTAATGGAGATGGGTGGGAGGGAGGAAATATTGCTGGAAAGAGAAACCATCAGCCTGATCATGTTGCCTGAAAGTGTAACCACAACCCTGATCAATCCATCTCTCAAGAGGGATACCATATGTAGATGATGGCTCTTCCTGAATACTAAGAAGATATGACATATCCCAAGAAGAGCTCATGATTTCCCTGAGAATAAGGAATGAGGTAAGGGACATGCTCAGGTCTAGAGAAATAAAAACGTGGCCTCTTCATCTACAAATCTTGTGGAAATCCCCAATATGAAAATACTTTGTCTTTGTAGAGTGAGATTTTTTTTCTATGGGATGGACACATCCCGATGTTCATCTAAAATTGAGGATGAAGGTGGCTCAAAGTCCTCATAGAAAAATCCTTCATCCCCAAAAGGATTCGCATCATAACTCCCAAGGGATGGCCGAAAATCATCCTAAAAATGGTGTGTCGGGTCATTCTTGAATGGACGGAAAAAATATTTAATAATATCATCATCAGGATGCTAGACATATGAATCATATACACATGAAGATCAATCTTCTGATGACAACTCAACCCTTTATGCTTGAGATCCACCCTCAATGTCGTAAATGGGGTCTCTATCAAAATTGAAATGAACAAAATCCCATCCACATCTCCTAGTTTGTATGAAAGTTTCAATATGCTCATCAACCATATCTAAGGGTTCTTTCATAAGACCATCAATGTGACTGAAAATGAACATCTTTTTCTTTCATGTGTAGAAAAAATAGAGGTTAGGGAGGCTTCAACTGAATCTTAAGATTCTTCATTATTGAGACTATTTGCTTGTTCAACTTCATGTGCAAGAGGCGAGTAAGGTTGGAAAACATCAACTTCATCAAGCGGGATAAAATGTAATGATTCCTCACGAGTCTTCTCAACAAGTTGCACCTCATCAAAACTATTCTTTCTCTTTATGGACACGCTCCTCCATCACCTATTCATCACAAGAGGCTTGATCCTTAAAACAAAATGCTTATTTTTCATTTTCCAAAAGGGTTTGTTGCATCTAAGGGATCCTTTAACACTTATTCAATTCCAAAGTCATGGAATAAAGTATCGTCCAGATCTTTGAAAGGGTCACAACTCATCATCTTCTCTTCTTGATTTTCAGAAGGAGAAGAGGCATGAATATCTTGATTAAGTGGAAGGGGAGATATAAGCACTTCATCTTCATCAAATGTATTTTTCAGATCTTCAACATGAGAAACTTCATCCGGATATTCTTGGTAACTTTCTTCATATATCTGTCCTTCAATCATTTCTTTACCTTCATGGGCTAGTTCTTTGGAATATTTTTGAAATAACTCTTTTACATGATTCATCAGTTCTTCAACAAATTTATTAGCATCCTTTTTCATTTCCATTTGTAAAATTTCCCTTCTCAATGCACAACACTTTTTACATTTCCATTTGTAAAAGTGCCCTTCTCGATGCACGACAAGTTTTGGACGAGGGTTCATCCCATGGTGCCATATTTCCATTCACTAAAACGACACCTCAATGGAGTCACCAGATGAGATCAAGGGTCATCAAATGATGGAAAGGGTAATAATTTAAGGAAAGGTGGGTTCTTGGATGGTGGAGTCACCATATGAGATAAAGGCTCATCGAGGGTGGAAGGGGAACATCCTTCAAGTGGAGTCTCCAGGAAATCTTGGGGTAAAGGATTTGGGACAAAGTATTTCCAAAGTGTCATTAGGGCACAAAAGAGGATTTATAATCCTCCATGTCAACGCCAAATTTTTTTTATCGCACAAGTTGTAGGTTGGGAAAATCCTGACCCAAACCAAAATATGGAAAAAACTAAGATAAACCCTACCTATTTTCATCTTAGATAGGTATTCCCGTCACTTTAGAGGTGAAGTGATAACCTCAAGTGGGGGAACCCAGGTGACCCTAGGGGGAAATGAGAAGAAAAGTGAAATGATGAAATAAATGCCCCTATAGGTCAAGTTTCTAATTGGAGGATGGTGTTGATGGAACGTCTCAAAAGTGTTTTAAGGTTTCCAAGTCTTTGAGTACCTATAGAAAGTGTTTCTACCTGCCTGAGACACAAGAAAATCAATTTGTACGAGCTATATTTTAGGTGGATGAGCAAGTAAAGATTGTTTTCCCTATTTGCAGAAGTAAAAAATATATATATACTAGGAATAAAATAAATTACTTAGTGCATAAATAACCATAAAAAACATCGAGTATTTATTGGGCAATGAAGCACTAAACATGCAAACTAGTTCCCAATACTTTCGAATAAGATTTGATGGTGAATTATGGATTAAAAAATTATTGTTATCATCCACAAATGGTTACAGGAATACAACATCTCCAAACACCTATTAGTTCACCCACAACTTCAAAAATGCATTTCCAAAGGGTACAAAACTATACAACTGGTTATAAAATCAGCATGCTCTAAGGATACAAAGGAAGCGCATGCACATGCACCAGTCGAAAACACTGGAAAAATGCACATGCGCCTGATGCACGACTGTGGATGCAAAAAGTCATGCATACCTCAGAACGATACATTTATGATTTTGGTTGGCCTTCCACCCACTTCTGGTTCATCTCCCAAGTCGATTTGACACCCAAATCTGAGCTGAATCCGAGTGGGGGGTTGGTCAAAGACCTAAGGGTGCCCTAAAGAGACCCTTGTTCACACCAAGGATTGGTTGAATAATGCCTCAAAACTTTGCTATAAAAAGAGGCCATGGGTGCACTACATTTCCAAGAATTCATTTGTATTGTTATGCTTCCTATATTCTCTTGGAGGAACCTCTTTCCTCATTAGAGCATACAAGCATTGTATCATTTAGCCATTCACATCACCTCTTGAGTGAATGAGCTTTGGATTTCTTCACCATTTCCTTCTATTTTTCTATTTGTAAGAAGATCTCAATCATTGGGGGTTCAAGAACCCTCCCTTGGGGGAAGAGGGGACCCATAAGTCTCCCTTTCACTTCGGTGTTTTCCCACTAATACAACTTATCCATTAGTGCCATGAAGGTTGTTTATTTTTTCTTCTATTTCCCTTATGCACATTAGTTTAGTTTCTTTAATTGTTATTAGCTTAGTTGTTTGTTTATTTCTTATGCTTGATGTTTTTAACTCTTGCATTCATCTCTGTCCTGTCTAGCTAACCCAACTGGACTGGTAAGTGTCCTTCTTTTGCTCATTTAGGTGACGAAAATGACACAACAGATTGACGACTCCACTGGGGATAGGTATCAATTTTCTCCCCATTTGGGCTGTTTGAGCACTTCTTTTTGGTTTATTTAACTTGTAGTAACCATAATTGGTCCATGCCTGCCTAGAAAAACCTAATTTCAGAGCTGAGCTAAGAGAATTTCATCTGAAATTTTCTTCTCGGCCATGTAACGTAAAGTGCACGGGATTTTTAACCCACATTCATGTCTTCTGAGCACATGCGCGAAACTCACTATGCTGCTCAGTGCATTATGCGCACCTGTGTCAAAAGGTCATTTTTGATTTGTGCATTGGCGCCAAATGCGCCTCTGTGTACTCTGCGACCCACACATCTGTCTAGAAAATCATACATTATAAGGATTTTTGTGATCTGTTGAAGGCCCATAGCCTTCTTAAGCTTGATTCTATGAAAATTATAATACGCACCGCACTTAGATTCCCAATCCACATGAAGGGTTAGTCAAAACATAGGCACTTAGGGGGTTAAAAATTCATATTTATCCTCTTTTTGTTTTCATTTTGCCACATGGATGGCTTGATTTGATTAAAGTTAAGTTGGAATTATTCTATATCACATATATAATCACTTGCATTGGGACTATAAATCGAACGTCAATTATTGAGTATGCTCTTCTCTCGTGCCATAGAGCGATCTTGAGAATCAGAAAAATGATTGAGGGAAAATTTCATCTCCTTTAAAAAATCCTTAGGAGAGGACAACAACCCCCTCGGGACTCCTCTTAGTTTCTTTTCAAACACATCTTAAATTTGTAAGGGCCCATACATTCCCACATGCTACAAAGATAGGATAGTTTTGAATCTACTTTCTTAGATTACAACATTAGGGAATTTTAAAGGTTTTTGTAACAGGCCCATACATGCCCACATGTCCACAATCTATGACAGTTTTTTAAAGATTTCTTAGATTAAATCACACTAGGGAGTTAAAGGATTGGTAAGGACCCATATGTCCACATGCTAGTTCTCTAGGGACTTTAAAATTCTGCAAGGTTGTACCAATGAAATTTAGCAAATTAGGTAATCAAGACTTGTAAGGACCACACAAAGTCCACATGTAGCAAGGTGACACCTAACTTATTCAAAATTTTGGCACACTTTCACTTGTTCACACACAAAGTCACCACTCACTCACATAGTTTCATCTAGAATCATGGAGGTTGAAGTAAGTTTCCTCCAAAGGGATCCCAAAACACCCCACCCTTTTCTTGACAAAACTATCCACTCCCACTTAAATTCAACGAGATTGGTTCACACCCCCAATCTCTCAAACAAACCACATATAATTTAAAAAAAAAAAAAAATCACTAAGTTTTCCTCCACAGGAGGTGCCAAAAGAATATTTTTAGTCTAGGTAGGATTTTGAGGATAGGCATCCAAATAACTCCTCGTTATCTGGTTCTCACTTCTTCAAACAATAGAAGTTGTCAAATATGAAACTTTAAAATCCTCCAAGTTAAGTGTTCCTAACACCATAAGGCAGGGAGATACCCGTGAAGGGTTGAAGGTTGAGGTCTGGTTGTTCTGTGCGTCCCCCCTTGAGGTACCCACTTCTTGGATGGGATCCAGCCCGTGACCCATTTCTGAGGTCGAAAATCTAAATGCCGCACTTTGACCAAGGTACCTAGTGACCAAATATTAGGACATCTACCTAGATGGAAATTGTGGGCTGCAATTGCACCTTGATTGGATTTTGTGTGGCTATTGGGAAATATTGCCAGATATTTTGGGATATGCCCCCTCTACCCCTTATTATAACTGATTGTTTCATCCTTCACTAGTTCCTCTTCCGATGGTGTCAGACCCCGCTGTTGAGTGCTATTGGAAGGTCCAGTGCTATTTTGAGAGGAAGGACGTTATGTCTTTTAGGACACAAGCATATGTTTTCTTTGTTCTCCCACAGGGACAAACTCCACCTATCCACATATATGGTTCTTTATCAATTGATTTTTGTATGATGCCCTTGTAATTACATACGATTGTGAAATATATTGTGAAGGTCCAAAAATTATAGCAAAGACTCTTGTTCATTTATTTCTCTCATCACCATTTGCACACATCCACTTCGCTAGTCAGACATCATAAGGGACCCACAGAATCCCCATTTTTCCATACAATTGATAAATATACCTTCTATTCTAGGGGGAGTTCCTAGTCTTGCCAACTCATCGGCTCCACCTTCTCACACCCCTATGAGTGCTACTGTCTTGGGATCAACTTTGCTTGGTTCCACTTTACTTGGGTCCACTTCCCAAGGTCAAACGTCCACTCGCTCTCCTTTACATGGAATTGGGGGGAAAAATTCTTCCCAAGGAGGAATTACAACCCCACCTAACCCCCTCAAGGGTCAAGTACACAAAAAACTCACACCATGGCTAGAACTAATCCTCCACCGCCACCCCAAATGCCTTACTTGGCTTCCCTCAACATACCATATTTGACTAAGATCACCAATGATCCTATATTGCATGACCCCACATGGCCTACAATGCTTACCAAACTCCCTTCAGACATCCCCAAGTTTGAAGGAAAAGCAGGAGATGACCCGGCCAACCATATCATGACCTTCCACTTATGGTGCTCTTCAAACAACATCATGGATGACTCCATCCAATTGAGGTTATTTCAACACACACTCACTGGCCCATCAACCAAGTGGTATGTAGAAGACAAATCTGGGTCCCATGTGGCCTTTGAATCTTTGGCCAAAGCATTTTTGACCGTCTTTCAATTACCAATCCACCATGACAATGGTATTAAACTGCTCTTAGATTTTAAACAAACCTCCGCTACACACATCACTGACCACATTCATGAATGACATTGGCGACGTAGTCTATGCAAAGCTGAAGCCACCAAGCAACAATGCCTCAATTGGTTTCTCAAATCACTTGTTTCCCTTCTTACCGAGGATGTGACCACCACCTTCCCCCAATCTGAAGAAGAAGGCATCGGTAAGGCTCAACAGTTGGAACTCATTTATTCATAGTCATGATACTTATACATGGTACTACCTGACACCCTGAGAGCCATTCCATTCAGACAGGAAAAACCTTGGATGTCTCACTCCACGGATGGATTGATTGGTACCACAAAACACCACAATCCATACCCCCCACAACCAACTACGTATGGTACACCCCCATATCCACTGGTATATGGAGGAAATCCTTACTACCCTCCTCCCCCTTATCAACAACCATACCATGTTTCCCTCCCTCCACCCATAAACGGACCCCCACCGACACCCATGATGCACCCGACTGTTCAACCTAGTTCTGGAAACACCTCTACCTTTGATTATACCCTAAGCACTAGTGAAAGCACCATGCCTTCCTATGTACCTTACGGATCATTGCCACAACATAATCCATACTTCCCCTTTCTTGGTCCGCCCTAGCCCATTGCTTCTCCACAAGGACAACCACACGCTGGGGTTAACTTTGTTCAACCCTCTTCCATTCAGCAAGTCCATAATTTCGAACAATTGAATACGATAAATCTGACCCATCAGTCGAATAATGCCAAAAAGAAAGGAAAAAACCGAAAAAATAATAATCCAGGACCAGGAGGGAGTCACCCCCAACATAACCAACCTACAAGGGGAAACTAGAATCAGGGGAACCAGAACCCCCAAGGGGGGGAATAATAACAAACGCCAAGGGAAGAATAACAACAATCTTCAGACAAACTTCCCTTGTGCCCTTTGCAGTGAGTATGGCCATTATACTCACCATTGCCCTCAAATTGTTGACTTTAAATGGATGAAAGAATCTAAAAATGGACCATATCCCCCAGCACTGCCTACCCCTCAGAGGCCCCTCAAAAATATGTACATCAACTACCCCCAACCGTACTGCAAAACCCCATTCCACACCAAGGGGTGATGAAAACCCAACAGAAGATGTAGCCTGCCCCACCACAGATGGGACAATATCCAAACTCGGGCACTTCTGCAGATCGCAATATCCTCCTCACTAGTGAGGAAGAAATTCTTCTACAAACACGCAGTCGTCAATATAGAGAACCCCCCGACTCTACTCCCACTACCTCGAAAGCAACCCCAATCACAAGTGGACCCCCTTTGATGATTCCACACCCTAATACTGAGTTACCCCTTCGTATTCCTCGCATCCCATTGCGACGTTATGCCAAGAACCCTCAGGCTAGGGCGACCCACAATTATAGTCTCGTCGATGACTTAGCACAATCTCTTGCTGCCATGTTAGTTTTATAAGTCCCTCAAACCTATCCTACTCAATGGAAGTCATTACTTTACACCCTGGGGGTAGTTGACTTTGCTGACACTTGACTCATCACCTTTGATCTTGATAGTGGGGAACCCCATCTCCCCACTCTGGTATGTTTCCAAATACTGGTTAAAATACGAAACATCATAGTTCATTGCTGCATCATTGATGAAGGTGCATCAACATGCATCATGTCCAAAGCTGTATGGTAGAAACATGTCCCCCTCGAGCTTATAACATCTGTCATCACTCTCAGATCTTATGATGGACACCCATCCTCTCCTGAAGGGATCTTTCAAAACGTTCCCGTTGAACTCGAGGGCAAGACTATCCTCATTTCCATTGAAGTTATTGACGCTCCGCTCAATTACAACATTTTTTTCAGACGTAGATACATGTACACTATGAAGGCTGTGGCCTCTTCTGTGTTTTGCAAAATGATGTTCCCCCACAACGGGAAGATCGTCACCATCGACCAAGTGTCACACTATGAGCCCAACCCTTCCTCCAACATCGATAACATCTTACCTTTTGTCCACACTAATACTGATGCCTACTCACTAATCGAGATGGGTCCCAAAATTTTCAAAGACCCATCCTTTATAGGGACATTCCATGGAGCACCGTTGCTCATACATCCATCAGCACAAGTATGTGTCATTTCATCCAATGGCACAAAAACTGGAGATAACCTTTCTCCCACAGAAGCTTCCTTACTATCTAACGTCCCACTCATTGCAGAGCTCCTTCCTCAGGAATCCCTGGAGAACTCTTCAGCTCCCCCTGTTCTTGATTTCACCCTCCCCCAGGGCCACATCCCGGTTTGGGACACAGTCTCCCAAGCCTTTACTCAAATCCCTTTTTTTTACCCCCCACCGGGCATACAAGATTTCCAGGTAGCTGCAACGCTTACCTTTCCCAATATGGTGATGAAAATCCCAGTATGGTATCTACATTCACCTGTGATGGTCCCTCAACCATCCCTCCCTCCCCAAACCGAAGGAATCCCGATGTAGATTCCAATACTTACTCCAACCACTCCACCCTCACCCCCACTCTCTAGCGCCATTGCTACAACTAGGGGAAGATGGAAAAATAAAGAGCCCACCGCTTCACTTCCCCCATGAGGTCAGCCTCCTTGTGCACTATGTGAGAAAGATGAACACCCCACCAATAAATGCCCATCTCTTCCCAAGCTACATAATTTAATTCAACTCCCTCGGGAAATGAAACCACTCGTCACTTCCTCCATTACTACCAATGCATCCCCTAATACAGGTAGCAAAGGGTTGTGAACCAAATTCGCATGTGCCATCTGTTCAGATTATGGCCATTACACCCACCATTGCCCGACATTACCTTAATTTCGACAGACGCTAATGGAAGTCCGCCAGAGCTTTCAGCAAGAACCCCTTCCATCTGTGTCATCTCAAGTTTCAACCACATGTCATTGACATCCACTATGTCAAGACCTCAATCAATGAACGTATGAGATGTCCTTGCTCTCTATGCAAATCACTTGATCATTTCACATATCAATGTCCTATGATCATTGAATATAGGCATCACCAAATGGCCCTCATTCAAAATCTTACACCCCCCCCATTGCTAGTAGAACCAGTGATTACCCCTGCTCCATCACTTGATATTGTTCATATCTTCTCTCCTAAGCCTGAGGCACTCCCTACTCCCTCATGGTTCCTGGATAGTTTATATGAGGATCTTCCCCCAAATCCCCCCAATTCTCCAATTCATTTCCCCATGGAAATCTTAAGCCTAACTACCATTTTCAACCCACAATATATTGATATTTGGATCATGTCAAGCGAACCATCGCAACCCCCTTACGTCACCCTCCCTACCTCTTCACCACCATAAGACAACCACACAGTGACAATCACCAATGTTACTCTCCTGGATCCCCTGTATTCTCGACACTTCCACTGCGATGAAGACATCCTCAAGGAATTAACTACCCCCAATTTCATATGGGATCCGCTTCATCACATAACACTCTTTATTTCACAAAAAACTGTTGCACCTCCTAACCAAAACTCCATATACGCAATCGAAACCAAATACTTTCTCCCATCAGGGCATATATATTGGTTCAATAACCCTATCCCTGCCCTCGATGCTTTTGAAGAAGGAAACATGGACAACATTTCCACCATCATCAAAATCGATATTTCCATCAAACCTGGAATCATAGAGGAAATAACCATAGGTGCTGCATGCTCTCCTGAAGAACTCATAGCTTACAAAGCTCTCTTCCAGGAATACCAGGACATTTTTTCCTGGTCATACACAGAGATGCCTGACCTTGATCCCTCTATTTTCGAGCATCGTATAGACACATGGCTTGATATCACACCTATATGACAAAAGCAACGTCCACTTCACCCATCCAAAGAAGCGGCCATCAAAGCTGAGATTGAAAAATTACGCTGCAGGGTTCATATACCCCATTGCATATATGTCATGGGTCTCCAACCCTGTCCCTGTTAACAAAAAACAGGGCACTATCCACGTTTGTATGAACTTCCATGATCTCAATCATGCCTATCCCAAAGACAACTTTCCAACGCCCTTTATTGACCAAATTATCGATGATTGTGTTGGTCACGAGGCTTTGTCCTTCATGGATGGTTTCTTTGGCTACAACCAAATTCACATCCACCCAACTGACCAATATAAAACCGCATTCACTACCCCTTGGGGCACTTTTTCATATCTTTCATGCCTTTTGG
>JASDQU010736559.1:42077-65408 GCA_032191745.1 Picea mariana
CCCTCGATGCTTTTGAAGAAGGAAACATGGCCAACATTTCCACCATCGTCAAAATTGATATTTCCATCAAACCTGGAATCATAGAGGAAATCACCATAGGTGCCACATGCTCTCCTGAAGAACTCATAGCTTACAAAGCTCTCTTCCAGGAATACTAGGACATTTTTTTCTGGTCATACACAGAGATGCCCGACCTTGATCCCTCTATTGTCGAGCATCATATAGACACATGGCTTGATATCACACCTATACGACAAAAGCAACGTCCACTTCACCCATCAAAAGAAGCGGCCATCAAAGCCGAGATTGAAAAATTATGCTGCTGGGTTCATATACCCCATCACATATACGTCATGGGTCTCCAACCCTGTCCCTTTTAACAAAAAATAGGGCACTATCCACGTCTATACGAACTTCCATGATCTCAATCACGCCTGTCCCAAAGACAACTTTCCAATGCCCTTTATCGACCAAACTATTGATGATTGCGTTGGTCATGAGGCTTTGTCCTTCATGGACAGTTTCTCTGGCTACAACCAAATTCAGATCCACCCAACCAACCAATATAAAACTGCATTCACTACCCCCTGGGGCACTTTTTCATATCTTGTCATGCCTTTTGGCCTCAAGAACGCTGGCGCAACTTTCCAATGAGCCATGAAATACATTTTTCATGATTTGGCTCATATCACCCTTGCATACTTGGATGACCTCACTTCTCGATCCAAGAAACACACTCAACATATCGATGATTTACGGATCATCTTCCAAAGGTGTCATCCATACAATATCTGCTTGAACCCCCTCAAGTGCATAGTCTGCATCACCGTTGGACGCCTCCTTGGGTTCATCGTTTTCCAACGCAACATCACCGTGGACCCCCTCAAGGTCCAAGCCATCATATAAATCTCCCCACCATGGAATTTATGCCAACTATAGTGTCTACAAGGCAAAGTTAAATTTCTACGATGCTTTGTCCCAGATTACGCCACTCGCGCACACGACTTCCTTCGCTTGCTACCCCATGACGTCCCATTCCAATGGGATGAACATGCCTTAACCGATTTCGATGATATTAAAGCGGCACTCTCCAATGCTCCATTGACTAGTCCACCTGACTATGACTGCGACTATATACTCTACTTATAAACCTCAACCATCTCAGTAACAGGAGTTATCGTCCAACTAGGGGACGATGACAGTGAGCATGCAATTTACTATATTAGAAAAAATCTTTCAGGACCACCCTTGAAATACAATCACAAAGAGAAACTCTCCCTTTCAGTTGTCCTCTCAGTCCAAAAACTGCACCATTACATCCTGCTTCGAACTACCAAAGTCATATCCGATTCCAACCCCATGCAATACTTGCTCAGTCACCGACAAATTAATGGTAAATTTTCCCGATGGATTGTCATCCTTCAAGAGTACGACCTCAAATTTTCAACACCCTAGAGCAAGAAATCCCTCATTCTTGCTGAACTCATTACGACATTCCCCTCGAATACTACCAGTTCTCCCATAAATATAGACTTCCTCGATGAACATCTCTTTTACATCCCCTCAGATGACCCCTGGTACGACAATCTCCTCATCTACCTCTAAACACAGAAGTTTGGGAATCACCTTTCCCGAGATGATCGTCGACATATTTGACACCAGTCCCCTCGTTACCTCCTCATTGGTGACATCTTATATCGATGAGGAGTTGACACCATACTCCGTCGATGTTTGAACATCTACGAGGCTGATAGAGTCTTGAATGATTTCCACAATGGTGTTTGCGATGGCTACCTCTCAGGGATGTCCACTACCTAGAAAATTGTTTGAGCAGGATACTTTTGGCCCACATTGTTTCACGATTGCATCCACGCTGTGAAGTGGTGTGATAAATTTCAGCTATATTCCAACAAAGCATGAGCACCAACTACTCTTTTACACCTAGTAATTATTGCGGTCCCCTTTTGGAAATGGGGCATAGACTTCATGAATTACAAGCCTCCATCTAACAATGGAAACAAATACATCATCATTGCAGTCAATTACTTCACCAAGTGGGCTGAAGCCATGCCTACCTTCAACAACACCGTTGACATTGCAGTGCATTTTTTCTTTAACCACGTCATCTCCCGCTTTGAAGTCCCACTACAACTCATCTACGATCACAGGAAACACTTCAAGAATGATATTTTCTTCAAAATTTCCTCTAGGTTAGGCTTCTCCCACGATTTCGCCTCCCCATACTACCCTCAGTCCAATGGACAGGTAGAGGCAGTCAACAAGGTCCTCAAAACCATGTTGCAGTACATGGTTAACAAACATAAGACCAATTGGCATCATATGTTGTTTTCCACACTATGGGCCTATCTCACAGCAGTTAAAATTGCCACTGGTTTCACACCATTTCATCTATTCCATGGGGTCGATGCCACTCTACCCATCAAGTGTGAAATTCCCACCTTACACACCACTATTGAGCTATTACCCGACACTGCTCTGATGGAGAAGTGCTTGATAAACTTAGAGTCTTTGGATGAAGATCGTCGGTCTTCATTACAGAACAATGAGGAAGCCAAAAAACAATCGAAGGTGATCTTTGATCACCATGTCAACCTTCGCTCATTCACCGAAGGTGACCTCGTACTTGCTTATGATATCGCTCACGACATCCTCGGCCATGGAAAATTTTAGTCATTAGGGCATGGACCTCACATCATCCAACATTGCCTCACTAATGGTGCCTACATCCTGGCCTCCCTCAAAGGCCACCCTCTCAAAGAACTCGTCAACGGGTTGTACTTAAAGAAATTTTACGCCTGAGCGTAGCCATTCTACACTAGGATTTTTCTTTTTGTACACATTTTTGTAGAGTTTTTAATCTTCTTTATTCCCTCCATGCCTTGCATCTAATCTACCATTTATGTTCTTGATATATTCCTTCACCATCGACCTACCACATTGGTTACGCCGACGGAGCTAGCCGATGGACACAAAATCTCACTTCAACCGCTTGGGCCCTCTATTCCCCCTCACATGAACTGCTCCACTCCAGCGGCATATGTTTGGGCTCAACAACCTATAACCAAGCCAAATACACAACTGTCATTGGCCTCCTCGCCGAGGCCAGTCACCGCCATATCCTCCACTTTCGTGTCTTACTATATTCCCATCTCACTGTCCTTCAGCTCAACAATGTGTACTGTGTCTACGATCCTTGCCTCTTCCACAAATACCTGCAAGTTAGACTTTATATCGACATTTTGATTCAATCACATTTACACATATTCCAAGACAATTTAATAAAATAGTAGATAATATGGATAACCTAGTGTTAGATTGGCATTTTTCACATCACAATACCATTATACATACATAAACCATCACAAAATCTGTCACAACATATAGATTAGATATCATAAAAAGAACTAAAAATCATCATCACATGTGAACATCATATAGATCCCAAATGTATATCCATATATATTTATCAATATGCCATCAATGTTTACAAAAAATAGTACAACATGTCCAACATCTGTAGGCAGGTGAACCACCTCACCCTTATAAATTACAAAATTGGTGTCACAACACCATATACAAAATGGGCTCACAATCCTATAAAAATACAAACATACATATATAGAGGCACTCATGGTGCCTCTAGGGCTCCACAAACTGGTCCTCTCTTTGGAGGAGGTACCCCACCAACTAGGGGTCCCTCAGGTCCTCGGGGTAGTTGCCTAGTCATAGCCACCCCCGCTACAACTACTCTATAGATCAGGGTCTACAACTCCACTGGAAGGCCCACACACTTCTCCAGGACTCCCTTGTCCTAGATACATGTCCACATGCCCTCAGGCACCCCCTGTAGTACTGCTTCCAATCAGCGACAAAAATCCTTGAACTCCCCCCTGACCCCTGTCGGAGGAGCATGTGAAGGCCCTGCACCTGGGTCCTCAAATCGACATCTACTTCTTTCTCTCTCATCATCGGGTGACCTCGCACCAACCTCATCCCACCTTCATCTCTCCTCTACCTGTGGCTCCTCCCGTGGTGGTATCATAGGCCCCTGATGAGCCGACGCTTTGACCAACTCAACCTCCCACTCGTGAGGTCCGACATCTGCACACACAACACAAATGATAGCATCAATATAAATCCATACATAAAACATATTCTATACTATATTAAAATCAAAACCATCAAATTAATGTACCTCTATGGTCGAACACCTCTCCAGGGGGTAGCACCATATCTGGGTCCTCCCAAAAGTCCACCCTTGATCCGGATTATTTTCGGCATGAAATGAGAATGGAGATATAATAAATAAATGCACAGAGATATCACATATATCTAATAATATAACAGAAATATATCATAGATGCAACCATAAACACAGAGATACAGTAATACACGATTTCTATTAATGAAAGAAATGTACAGAGACCGTAAAAATACAGATTGAAAGACTCACTAGAATGGTGGCAGCTTATCTCTGAGAAGAGATGTGACGACTACTCGCATTCGAAAGAAGATGATTACAATGAGGCTCTGAAGGCCTTTTTACAATAAGAAATAATGCCAAAAACCCTAGTCATCCAAAAACCTAACCCTAGGAGATGAAGCGCCAAAAGTCATGTGGGCCCCGTTTGGGTAAGTGAGTACATCAACTTCCCAGGGTCGTAACTTTTGCATACGATCTCCATTTTAGGCGTGTGATAGATCGTTGGAAAGGTATCTCCAAGGAGATCCATTTTGGGGGCTCAATCATGCCATTGGCTATCATTGAGAACCTCTATCTAAAAAAACCTTCATTTGGGCCCTCAAAATGGCCTCGGAAGTTAAAACCTGCTAAAAATAGTAAATTGCCAAAATTTCTAGAAAACTGTTTTGAGCCATTTGGAAAAGGTGGGTGGCCACCGATATCCACCTGGATCAATCCTCCCTCCTTAGGAAGCAATGGTATCCATTGCATTGAGTTCCCGGGGGAGAGGGAAAATTGTTTGTTTGATCTGCATCTTGGTGAGATGCTTGTCTTACTGGAGATATCGTGCTGCTCAGTTTGTGGAAATCTGTCGCCAACTTGTTGAGGTTGAGGCTGTTCAACAAGTCGAGATACATGAGAGGACAATGTGAAAAATGAATCTTTTCACTTTGTTGCATCCTTTTCGACCTACTTCTGTTGGATAGAAGGTGCTTGGAGCAAGGATGTAGTGTTTGCAGTGTCCTTTTATTCTCCTTTTGAACAGATTGTGAAGAAGCTGAATTTTGCAGTATGAGATACTACCTTGCAACACTTTTTAGGTGGAACAGTAGTCAGAACTACCTCTTGTATTCTGTAGAGATGACCCCCCAAAGTAACGATGACACTACAGGGTCGAGACTCATAAACAACATGGTGTCTCCACATATATGGTTGGCCCAAGAGAACATCACAGACATCCAGTGGGGCAACATCACATAATACCTCATCCTTGAAGGGTTGGATTCTGTATGAAAATTAACACTGTTGGATGACACAGAGATTGCGTCCTTGGAAAAACCACCCGATGTTGTATGGCTGCAGGTGTGGTGTTTTCGACAATCCCAACTTTTTGACGACCTTTGTTGAGATGAGATTCTTCTGGCTTCCTCTATCGACAATAAAATGTAGCGAGGTCCCCTTCACCCACATCTATGAATGAAAAATGCGCTCCCCCTCTTCGGGATCTATTGGTTCTTCTGGTTGAATTGCTGTGGTTGTGACAATAGCAGTGGGGTCTATGTCAATGAACTGTCCTTTACCAGTATTTTTAGAATCGGATTCTGAATCAAGGTTCGGCTCCTTGTCTTTGATCTCAACCACCAATGAATATTTTGAGTGAGCTTCATCGGTGTTGTGCCAGGGTATTTTGTGGAAATTGCACCATTTTCCGGTGTCCTTCTTTGTCTTCCCGTGACCCTTCTTTTCCTGTGTCTTGGACTAGTTTTCGGGAGACTGTTTGTTCAGGTTGTCTTTGTCATACTTTGGTTGTTGTGGATTTACAGATATGAAATCCCGTTTGTTCTGGTGCTTAAATTTTTTCTCTATGTTAACAACATATCGATAAGCAGCACCGAGTGATGAGATGTCCAGAAAATCCATTTCAGTCTGGATGTATCTGTGTAGAGCCCCACGGTATTTCAGAACCAAATGTCACTCAGAGTCTTTGATACCTAGCTTGGTGTGCAAGGTATGGAAGGTATTGGTGAACTACGGAACTACTTGACCCCTCTCTTGATGCAGTGTGGTCCATCTCATGTACTGGTCCTCATAGTTGCCAACAAGGTAATACTATTCCTTTACTGCATCCACAAAAAAATCTCAAGTGGGATCAAACCCATATATTCTAGACTCCTCTGTGGAACTTTGTTCCCAGTAAGTTTCCCACCAATGTTTTACATGAGGGAGAGCTTTAAGGAGTGCGAAGGTGATATTTTCTTTGTCGAAAAAATTGTGAACAGAGAAATAACCTTATAGCAGAGTTAACCATTTTTCTAGGGCTTCTGCATCTATCTGTCCTTCAAATACAGGAATATCAAAGTTAACTTGTACCTTTAAAGGCAAGGTTCCTCCAAAGTGGCCACTTGATAAATATGTGCTTGATGTTATCGACAGGTGTTGAAGGATGTGAGAAAAATTCTCCATCATTTCATCCCTCTGTCGTGTGAGAGCTTGCTCAAGCAACAGATTGATAGGATCGTCTGCTCCGTCATTTTTATTTTCTTCTACCATTGAGGGTTTCTTGGGTGTGAAAGAGTGATTTTATTCAAGAGAGACAAGCTCAAGGCCCAACTTTCTATACTCGAACCTCATCGGGGACATGCACTGAAAAAAACGATCAAGAGCAGCCTGCTCTGATACCACTGATTCGGATTATTTTCGGCACGAAATGAGAGTGGAGATATAATAAAGAAATGCACAAAGATATCGCGTATATCTAATAATATAATAGAAATATATCATAGATGAAACCATAAACACAAAGATATAGTAATACATGATTTCTATTAATGAAAGAAATGTACAAAGACCATAAAAATACAGAGTGAAAGACTTGCTAGAATGGTGGCAACTTATCTCTGAGAAGAGATGTGACGACTACTCGCATTCAAAAGAAGATGATTACAATGAGGCTCTGAAGGCCTTTTTACAATAAGTAGAAATTCCAAAAACCCTATACATCCAAAAACCTAACCCTAGGAGATGAAGCACCAAAAGTCATGTGGGCCTCGTTTGGGTAAGTGAGTACATCAACTTCCCAGGGTCATAACTTTTGCATACGATCTCCACTTTAGGCGTGTAATATCTTGTTGGAAAGGTATCATCGAGGATATTCATTTTGGGGGCTCAATCATACCTTTGGTCATCATTGATAACCTAGATCTCGAAAAACCTTCATTTGGGCCCTCAAAATGGCCCCGGAAGTTAAAACCTGCTAAAAATAGTAAATTGCCAAAATTGCCAGAAAACTGTTTTGAGCCATTTGGAAAAGGTGGTTGGCCACCGATATCCACCTGGATCAACCCCACTATATAGGTATCAGAGTATTATCTATGGAATATGATGCCACACCCGTGTATCCTCGGCCGTAAAGTAATGGCCACCCTCCCCACTCCTATGATGAACCAAAATCATCGCCCACCGATTCAGTCATGGCTCTCGCACACCAGGTGTGTCCAATAAATATCTCAGGAAAAACATCGACACCCACTCCAAAAACCAAGCTACCAAGATCGATCCAAAGGCAAACTACCCTAAGTCTGCAGCTTGACACCTGGTCACCCTCCCTCCAGTGGACATGCATCATCAACTGGTCACCTGCATCCACACATACAATATTTGATCAGCCATCACAACCCATAAAAACACCAAAATCTCCAAAAAAGATAAGTTTTTACACCCTTCAGCTTTCCCTCAAGGGTGCGACTTTTTCCCCCACAGGCGCACACATATGCACACCTGTTCATCCCATAGTTGTGCACTCATGCGCGACTATAAAAAATATAGGGGAACACACATGCGACCCTATCACACACACAGATGTGCATCCTAGCATGCCTACTCACTACACAGTTGTACACACATGCACAATTGTCAGGAACACAACCACGCATGCATGTGCTGCTGTGCTTTGAACATGTGCATATCCAATGCACACATGTTTTCCCCATTCTGTCGCCCCCATGTGCGGTTGTCCCAATTACAATCACACACTCGTGCATGCAAATTATTCGATCGCCTACGCACTGGGGGGCCCACCCTCACAAAATCCCCCTGTACGATCATCTGTAGAAGCCTTGCCCAAAAAAGAAATCCTAATTACTATGTAGGAGGATATGACCACTAACCTGGCACTAGCTGATCCTGAATCGGCTAGATAGAGCTCCCAAAATCTCCAAATCTCCTCTGAAACCTCTGATCCACTCACTACGACATCAGGTACAAATGAGGTGGCATTGTGGGCCCTACAACTATATATAGTCCCTTTGCCAAATTTCCAGGATCAATTCTAGGAGCTCCAAGCGTCCATTTTTCGATCCATCTTCAACCACGAGATTAGGATCCCGCCACCTACACAGTCACACTCCTTGGGCCTCCATCCATCCTCAGCCCCAAGGGAGCATTTTTCTCACATCACACCTAGGTACGCATGCTCATGTTCACCATTCTCAAATAACTGTTATATGTTCTTTACTTTCAGATATCGTTCACGATGGGTATTTGGTTTTGTATGTGTGCAGGTACTTGGGAATCACCCACCAACATGTCCCTTTTAGTGTGCAGGTATTTGATCGATATTGGCATGTAATTATTCCCTCTGAATATCATTTTCATCTCCTAGTCACACCCTCCAATATTTGCCTCTAGGGTCCCCCCATCCGGCTCTGCAGTACTCACACCTCCGCTGCATTTCAGTATTGTCAACCAATAGCACTCTCTCCCACATGATTTTTCCCCATCTTACTCCCCTATGGAAATTTGAAACTCATTCTTTTTTCACCCACTAGGGATGTTAGTCCTAATAGTCTTTTCTTTCCCGAGAATCAGCCACATGCTCCTTCTCCTCATTTTGCTAGATTCCCCACACTGGACTCCCAGGTAACCTCATTACTTTTCACATTTGACTGCACCTCTGTAGTATCATTAACTCTCAATTTCATCCACCATCTATTTTCCCATCTGTATATTGTCCTCCATTCATTTACCTAGTACAAAAACCCACCTATGCCCCCCCCCACCCTCCACCTGTTTTCCAAGCTACTTGAGCCCTCACTGACCAAGCCATCTTACACTGGGGCACCCGTTTCTGTATCTGTACACTTTTCCCAACTTATTCTTTATTCATTTGGTCATTGTACAAAGCCTTTGTTTCCAGCATTTACATCCACTTTTGTCGTCATCTTTGGTGACCTTCTTTCCCTGGCAAAGCAACCCATGTCTCCCTTGGTTGGGGCATTCCTTACCTTCTACTCTTATTGACATCATCCATAAAACCCCGAGTATCCTACAGTCCATGTACCCCTGATCTCTGATTTTGTCCACTTTGTGACGCCTCTGGCACAATTTAACCCACGTCTAGTCATCCCCTTGACACTACATCTAGTTTCATGGCTACTTCCACTCATACTTCACATATATCCCCAACCAAGGGTAGTCTTGAGTCTCACCGCATCTTGGCTTTGCCCATGTACCTCATCAATTCCTGATCTCATCTAGTGGATTTCATGAAGCCCTTTTCTTCTTGGAGTCCCATCTCCCTTTCTGTTGACATCAACATAGTTTCCATATGGGCGACAATATCTTAACTCTCATTACCTTTAAAATGAAGAGTCTCAGACGACACAGGGAGAACCATCATTTCTCTCTGCTGTCATTGATCCCCATAGAATTCGACTTCAACACCATCTCATGTTACGGTGGGTCTTACTTTGCGACTATTGCTGTTGTTTTATCTTAACCGAAGACCTTTGAAATTTGATAGGCTATCAATGCATGTGAATCATCGACACCTCTTACAGGTATCATCACCTCTTTTCAGAGTTTCTTCACCATCAGAATTGTCCTTTGTCATTATCAAACTACCCCGGAGGGAACTGCAATTATCTACATCAACATATAGCTTCAGATATTGTCTTACACATTTTTGAGTGACATGACACGAGCATGGGGCATGCCCGCCTCATTTGTACACAATTTTATTTTTCCACACCTGGCGAAAGGTTTGGGTCCCATAGGTTCCCCTCTCCCTCCAATGGGTCGCTCTTGCAATTTCTCTCAACACTCTTTCTTACAATGGTACTCTCAGTAGAAGAAACATTGATGTATTTCGTATATACGTATGCTCCTAACCTCACACATTAGGGGGCATCTGTTATCACTGAAATTTCGCCTGCAAATGGTTACAGGAATCCAACATCTCCAAACACCTATTAGTTCACCCACAACTTCAAAAATGCATTTCCAAAGGGCACAAAACTATACATCTGGTTATAAAATCAGCACGCACTAAGGATACAAAGGAAGCACGTGCACGTGCACCAGTAAAAAATGTCAAAAAAGTGCACATGCACCCGATGCGCGACTGTGGATGCAAAAAGCTGCGCATACCTCAGAATGACGCATTTGTGATTTTGGTCAGCCTTCCACCCACTTCTGGTTCATGTCCAAAGTGGATTTGACACCCAAATATGAGATGAATCTAAGTGGGGTGCTGGTCAAAGACCTAAGGGTGCCCTAAAGAGCCCCTTGTTCACACTAAGGACTGGTTGAATAATGCCTCAAAACTTTGCTATAAAAAGAGGCCATGGGTGCACTACATTTCAAAGAATTCATTTGTATTGTTATGCTGCCTATATTCTCTTGGAGGAACCTCTTTCCTCATTAGAGCATACAAACATCATCTCATTTAGCCATTCACATCACCTCTTGAGTGAATGAGCTTTGGATTTCTTCACCATTTCCTTCTAGTTTGCTATTTGTAAGAAGAGCTCAATCATTGGGGGTTCAAGAGCCCTCCCNCCTTTCTCTTCTTTGTTTTCCCACTAATACAACTTATCCATTGGTGGCATGAATGTTGTTTACTTTTGCTTCTATTTCCCTTATGCACATTAGTTTAATTTCTTTAACTGTTATTAGCTTAGTTGTTTGTTTATTTCTTATGCTTGATGTTTTTAACTCTTGCATTCATCTTTGTCCTATCTAGCTAACCCAACTGGACTTGTAAGTCTTGTTCTTTTGCTCATTTAGGTGACGAAAAGGATACAACAATGATGTTTTCAGATATTTTGCAGATCAGCCAAATGGATGTAGCAAGTATTTTCTACAGTGAAAATGTTTTCCCCAAGGAATTAGCCAAAACGTTTCCCAACAATAGCCAACATCAAGTAGATTAACAATAACAACTTTTCGACTATTTCCAATGGTAAAAGAGTGAGAAATTAATCTTGAAAAATAGAGTTTGCAACATCCCTAATGGTTGTATAATAGGTTTTTAACATAATTAAGATATCCTTGACCAATCAAAATTCCCTAGTGGCTCAGGCAAGTGATTAAGGAAAATAATTGATTCCACTTTGAATAAATTCAATATCTCGTAAAATCATGTATTTCAATGTAAGCAATTTATTTCTCCAATGAAATAAAATATTAGTGCCTTTCCAAATGGTTGTGGAGACTTATTGTATTAGGTTAGGACTACTAAATATCAATGGGCGTAAGCCCTTTTACTCCCTTGATATAGCAATCCTAACAAGGTAAAGTCTAGGAGGGTGTAAACCCTTTTGCTCCTCCTAGGAACCTTTGAAATAGCCCTTTCAAGAAACAATAATGATAAAAATGGTTGGAGGTTGTAAATCCTTATACTCCTCCAAGGATCTAGATAATAAAAAGCATGGAACAAGAAATAAACCTAACAAAGTGAATATTTTCCTTACCAATTCCAAGAAATTCCAAGACAAAGCCCTAGTTACCAAGCAATTTTCATCACCAAAGCAAAGAGAAAGAGCCTTCAAGAGTAGTGCACCACTTCCTTAAATAAGACAAGAGATAAACCATATCACAATAGAGAGAGAGAATGAATTTTCCCAAGCAGGGTGGAAATTTCATCCAAGTATCCTTCTCCACATCGGAGAGCTGTGATGAAAAATGAAATAGAGTTGATCTCTATTTACACAACAAGTTATAATATATTTTTGTCCACAAAACTTAGGGTAAGAAACAATATAAGGGGTCAACAACCCTTATCTTTCCCCTTTACAAAAATAATTTTATTTAATTCATACTTTGCACATAAAAGAAACCTTAGAAACATGACATCACCCTCTTTTTGGGAAACATTTGGCACGTTTTGTCAAGTTATTGAGTTGGAGAAATAAAGGATGGTCCTCTTAAGGACAAAATTATTCAACCGATATGTTTCTTCCTCTATCCATGGGCCTCTTCCTTCAAAACATGCGAATTTTCCATCATCACCACCAAACCCTATCCCTTGGTGACATCAAGCCCCAAAAATGGTGACATTTTTCCCCTTTCAAGCAAGTTGTTTGGCATGTAGAGGGTGGGAAATATCCTCCATGGTGTCCTCTAGGCCTCCAAAGTCATTTCATCATCATCTGTAGTGTGGGTCCTTGGAATCCAACTTGTGGGTTTCAAGCTCCATGGAAGCCCAAGCTAGGCTTGTTCTTCCAAAATTGTCCACCAACTATCTCCTGCAAAGACAAATGGATACGCCCTACAAGGATATCAAGTCAAATTCACCATGATGCATAAATAAAATCAATAAAATATCCATCTAAGCATGTACATCCAAACCACCTCATCAAAATAAACCAATGCTCAAAGACCCTATGGAATTTTCCAAGTTTAGGTATGGGAGGGTTGACAAAATGACCCATTGGGTGAATCGTACCTCAATTTTAGGGGTGTTTCCTGAGGGGACCTCCTTCTAAGTTACATGGATGAGGTTTCATGGATTGGGGGGAAAACTTTGGGTAGGGTTTTCATGATATACAAGGGGTTTTAATGTCTCATCTATGGGCTCCTTTGTAGAGGGTGTGTTGCACATTTGTTTTTCAATGCAACCTTTTTCCAAGCCCATTTATTGCCTCTTATTCTTTCAAGATGTTTCCAGTTAGAAGCCAAGGTGGGGCTTCTACCTAAGCATAAAAAAATTGTGCCTAGATTGACTCTACCCTGGTCAAATTATTCTTACCCAAGTTGAAAACATGTGTGGGGCTTCTACCTAAGCATTAAAAATAGTTCCCACACATGCTCCACCTTGGTTGGCATTTTGTATTAGTCATTTTTTACGGGTCCCATTAGTTTTTTATGAGAGACATTTCATTGTCCTTGGGATCTTCGGGTGAGAATATGGAAGGTTAATGATTTTATTTTATATTTTTCCATCTACAAGCCTTTGGGCCTTCAACCCCTTCTTCCCATGAAATGAAGGACAACCCCTTCTTGGGTCGGTACACCCAAAAATACCAAACAATAAGGAGATGAGGGGATGAAGTGTGGAAAGTGACAAGTATGGTTGGGAATGGAACGATGATTCATCCAAAGGACCTCCCAATAGAAAACCTATCCCTAAGGGTGACCCACTTGCCAGGTAGCAATGTCAACCACCAAAGTAAAACAGGGAAAATAACATAATGTCCAAGAAAACGTTACATAATCAAAAGCAATAATAGATGGAACAAACTCAAATGCCTCAAATATTGAGATGAAACTCACAATAATACCTGGATTTTATCTCATGTATCAAGACCCAATGTATTATAGAAGCCAACTGATACGGTGGATACCGTTGTGATCCACCTGGAGCTATGGTGGCGAGGTGGGTCTATGTTTGTGCAAGTGGAGACTGTTGGTCAAGATATCTCTTGGTACACCATGTCTGCAAAATGGGGGCCTCAATACATCATCTCCTTAGTTATACATAGGATTTGTACATAACACAACCATACAACATCAGGTGGCATTGCCAGGGTCGATATCTTTATTTCAACCAACAATGTATCCTGTCCTATGGTATCAATCCCTTCAAATATGAGGTACTGTTTGATGTTTCCCCACTGGAAGTCTGTGATGTTCTGTTAGTCCAACTATATATGTGGAAGCATAATGTTGTTTATGAGTCTAGACCGCGTAGTGTCATTGTTACTCTGGGGGGGCATCTCTACAGGATACCAAAGGTAGTTCTGACTAATGTCCCACCAAAATAGTGTCACAAGGTAATATCTCATACTAAAATTTTTATCCTCTTAAAAAACCATTAAAAAGGTGAACAAAAGGACACTTCAACCACTATGTCCTTGATGCAATACCTTTCTATCTAGTAAAAGAATATCAACAATGTTGTAGACAAGCACAAAGATATTCTTACTGCACCTACAAGGGTGCCTCCGCACTGCCCAATCAAGAAAAGTAATAACATATCCATTCATACTTTTCTTGTTGCACCTTCATCGACAGATTCCTCACGCACTTAGGAAGATCACGCATCTAAATTGGTTGAATGGATCCAACCCCTCTAGCAATAGGTTCGTGAAATCCTTCTATTGGATTACTGAGAGGAGGGTGAATCAATAATATATATTTTTAATCATTTAAACCACAATATGTAAGTGTTATTTATATTTATGATCAATATAGAATTATCATTCAATGAGTGTAGAGTAAATAAACAATGAACAATGAACAATCATACACATACATAGTACACCAATATTTTTATGTGGAAACCCAATGTGGAAGAAAACCACATAATTATTTTTCTTATATGTCTTTAAGAATTACATTCATTGGAAGCACCAACTTCCTTTGTTCTCTAGCTACAACTAGAAGGAGGCTTTGACCCCCTATATTTTTAGGCTACGAACTAAGGGAAGTTCCAACTCCCCAATTCTCTGGATACAACCAGAAGGAGGCTAGAACCCCCTATGCTCTCCAACTACAACTGAAAGGTGGCTACAACCACCTATCCTTGCCTCGTCCTACCACCCTAAAATACAAGTTTTAAATGATGAAACCATTGCTACATTGTCACTGTTAGATATACCACTGTAAACCTGTACCAATATGTGCCAACAACCTGTAACCAACCTGTTCCACTGCCTGTAACCAACCTGTACTTGTACTCATCCTGTACCAACAAAACCCAACTAGTACGCGATCTGTATATACTACAATTCACGCATGTACATTCCCTATCTATAATGCAGTCTACGTATGTACGCAGCCTATCTATACTACAGCCTACGTATGCCTTCTGAAAACTAGGGTTTTCACCTTCTTGAAAAACTCTAACCCTTTTTTTCCTCTATCACATCAACCTACAACCTGACACTCTATCCAAAATATATTTTTGCCCTATACATGCATTCTCATACATATCCCTTAACCATATGCATCTATACCTCTCTAGTAATGTGCCATACATGAGTGTGTTATCATGAACAAGTGTAATAACCCTCAAATGGACTAGAAATCAAACCCATACTAATATATAGCCTCACACTGCATCAAAAACTTCACAACTACAATCTCTCAACCATATACCATAACAAACCTTAACCATATACCAAGAAATACAAGATGTGCCTCAACAATATCAAGATGTACCAATGATATATATGAAATATACCTGCATTGTATTTATGTAGATCTGACTTATACAATAAGTTACATACAACCAATAGAATCTCTAAGGAAAATCCTCAAACCCCCATAACCATTTCTCATGTAGACAAAAAAATACAACTACATATAGAAATAAGACATGCCTTTTGAACATGTAGACAGATCTATTGTACCTGATCACTGTGTACTTCCGGGAGCTTGCTTTCAGACTCTAGAGACCTGAGATCTTCGTCTTCTCAATTTTTATGTCTTTTTCCACATGTACACAACCTATTATACTGCCAGCTCGCGTACATATGCTCCCTTCTCCACTACAACCTATGTACACCTAAAAAACTAGGTTTTTTTTTTTCCAGTATTTTTTGCAATTCCGAAACTTTCGTCGTCAATCCTTCGTGCTACCTTAGACTTGCGTAACTTTAGATGTATTAATGAGTACCTACAATAAAAATTATAGAATAATATGTATTCGATTTTCTCAATAGGTGATAATAGGAGAGACTTTCTCTCTTATTTATACTTTCATGTAGCTTCCTCAAGGGGTTACCTTCTAACCAACTTAACCCAATTTCCTTCTTTTAGGGATAACCTACTTCTAACCAATTTTCCACTTATAACCACTTGAATCACAAATATTAAACTTTCCACTTCTAGTTGCAACACATTTATTTTTCATTATTTTCTTATTGCAACAACTTAATCCATGATTAACTCCTAGTTTCACCTACTTTGACTAGTCAACTTCTTCTAGGAGCTTCTAGAATAACTTAACTTCTTTGACCTTCTAGATAACTCATGAGGGTTCTCCAACTTCACAAGGTCATAACTCTCTAATCTTGAGGAGTTATGTGACGTTCCCCATATCACCAGAAATGGCATGACATATACTATCTATCCTGAATAGTCTTACCTGCAAATATACTAATATCCATACCATTATACATCAAACAAACGTAAGTCCTTAACCATACTGGAATTTTATACTAGATTTTCTTCAAGGGTTTACATCAATGACAACCAACACAATTAATCAACAATATCCCACTTTGGAATTGATGGAAACACTATGATGAAATACTAAAGTCATATTTCTCATGCTCCCCCCTGTGACCATCTCTCCCCTTGGAAACATGCCTCTGTTCTCTCTCCAAATATCTAACTCTCTATACATGCATCTGCTAAATCTCTCCCCCTTTGAAATTAATGGAAAAGGCAACTGCTCATAGGGGCTACTCCCCCTAACTAAACTGTCCTTAGGGCTGCTCCCCCTGACTCAAATCTTCCTAAAACTGCTCCCCCAAACTGAAATTTCCTCTTTATGGTGCTTCCTTGTGTAAATATAAGACATATAAGATAAGGATTCAAAAGCATTCATTTTGGAGTAGAAATTACTCCAAGTCTCTATCGAAGATACTCAAATACTTCCCTTGGAAGCAATTTTGTAAAGATATCTACAACATGTTCCTTTGTTCCCACATATTCAACTCTGATGTTCTTTGTTGCAACATGTTCCCATAGAAAGTGATACTTGATTGGAATGTGCTTCATCTTGGAGTGCATCACTGGATTATTTGATATAATGATGGCACTTTTATTATCAAAATATATCAGAATGGGCTCATCATACTCAACATGTATATCTGTCAGAGTTTGTTTCATCCACAAAACCTGTGTACAACATGTTGCTGCTGCAAGATACTCTGCTTTGGATGACAATGATACTAATGACTGTTTCTTTCTTAGATAAGATACCAAACACTCACCCAAGTAGAACATTTCTCCACTTGTGCTTCTCTGATCATTAATGCAACCTGCCCAATCTACATCTGTGTAGGGAATAAGTGATAAATCCTTCCCTTTTGAATACCATAATCCAAACTCTTTTGTACCCTTGAGATATATGAATATCCTATTTACTGCTAGAACATGTGATTCCTTTGGTGCCTCTTGAAATCACGCCACTTGTCCAACTTCCTGCATTACATCTTGTGTTGGCCCTTGACCAAGTTTTGGGAAATCCTTGGTCAAGTTTGATCTATTTTGGGACTTCAACAACTTGTTTAAGGTGGAGCACAAGATGAAGCGGAGATCGCAGGATCTCGGGCCCTTTTTGGGTCCTTTTTGGGATTTGGGATTATGTAACGGGTATGGGATGTCGGCCCATGGGTTTAGCCATGTTTAGGCCTATTTTGTAAAGTATAAAAAGATGTCTAGGGAATGTAAGAAGAGAGCAGTTACGAATGGCGAAGTGCTAGATCTATGTGATTGAAGGATTGTAAGTGCTTTTTTCATACTGTGTGAGACTTGTAGAGCTATGTGCAAGTAATTATAAGAAGGCTTGGTGCTTTACCCTAGCTCGAAGAAGGAGGATATGGAGGAGTGCGCGCAGATCTCCTGTCTTCCGCATAGTAGGATTTTGATGCTATGTGCCTGTAATAAGCTTGACAAAGATAATAAAGAAGAAGAGTTGGTGGACGTAGCCCCAGGGTGGGGGTGAACCATGTATATGTTGTGTTGCTCTGCTTTGTGCAATGTGTTGATGTGTTGATGTCTTTACTTGCTAAGTGCTTTGATATAGATAATTAGATCTATTTATGCTTTGTGCTAATAATGTATATTGATGTTAGATCTGACTTATATGAATGTGCTAGTGTCTGAATATGTTATATCTAACCTACCTCTCTATGATAAGTTCTTAGATACATCGGATTTGAATGAATGATGTGATGCTCTGTTTTATCTGCGGAGTAGATAATGGTTAAATATTGATGAACTGTCGGTGCTAAGTTCTCTGTTAAGTATTACAATCACATATCTATGTCCCAGCTAAGGTTTCAGACACCTAATTCCTAAAACCACCCCTGCCTCTACCTCGGGTGAGACTTCATCTGCTTCGCAGGTGTTGGCAAAAGGGTCGGTATTTAGGGTTTTTTTGGTGCGCTGTTGTAGCATTGAACCCTGGGTCTACCCTTGTGCCAACAAATGGTTCCATTTCCGGTACCTGAAACTGTGATTGCTAGGAACTAAGGAAGAAGAAGCTTTGTGCAAAGATTTGTCCTAAACTATGAAAGGTCTATGCATAGATCTGTCATTCTAGTGCGTAGTATTCTACTTGATTTATAAAGCTTTGTGATAAATAAAGAAGCCCGATCTGAAGAAAAGAGGTCATATCTAAAGAAAAGAGGTAAGATCTGCAAGCTCTGTGCTCTGATAAAGGTAAGAATAGTGAAAAGTTCTAGATTTGAAAGATTTGTGCTCTGTCGAAGTAAGATAAGTGGAAATTTTTGTTTCAAAAGTATGGATCTAGGTATGTTTGATAGATTCAAGCTTGAAAACTAGGGAACTAATAGATGAAAGAAGGTTTGATATGCATAGATATGATAATTATAGTGAAAGATATGTTATACCTATGCATAGAAATAATGTTTGGACTAACCAGTGGATGCAGGATCTTAGAAATAAATGTTTGTAGGTTAGCTACTATGACTCTAGCACGCAGTATAGAAGGAGTTGGGAATCATTTAAAAGAAAGAGAGGATTAATCCTCTATTATAGTTGCAGAAAACCAGGACACCTTGCTAAGGAGTGCCCTGGGAGAAGACCTAGTTGTCTTTATTGCAAAGCTATGGACCATGAAATATTGGATTGCCCTAGAATGATTGCTAAGATTGAAGGAATGAATACGAAACAAGAAAAACCTAAGGCAGATCCATTAATGGCAGAACCCTAGAAAGACTCAGAGAAAGTATTGCTACAGATAAAATAAACCCTGAATGACCATCGACATGTCATCTTATCAGAGATCTTCAAAGAAAAATAATGCCTTGAAGCAATAATAGAAGACTTCAATGTTGACTGTGTTCTAGATGAGGAAACACAGGTGAATATCATGATATAAAGAACTTGGGAAGTTTTAGGGAAGCCTATTATGACCCCTTCATTGGGAGGAATAGGGTTATTTAGAGGAAAGATGATAAACCTATGTGGAAAGCTCACCCAAATTTCTATGAATGCCAATGGAACTTCGACAGAGGAAGATTTTGAGATTATTAAATTTATTGAGAACAACGCCCCATTTACCATGTTATTAGGAAAACCTTAGATTGAATGAAATCAGGCTAGAAGGAAAGAAGAAGAATAAGTTTTAGAGCAGAAGAAGCAAGAGTTAAAAGATTTTATGACTAGAAGGATCGCACACTTGATTGAAGAACAAAAGAACAGATTGAAGCTATCTAACACCAGAGACTCAGATGTCAAATTTGTTAGAACACTCGAAGACCCACAAAATATTGAAGTACCTATTCCATCTAAAGAAGAAGTATCACCCTCAAATCTTAAGAAAGAATCTCAACAACGCAAAGTAACTATGCCAAAAGAAGATAAGAATCAAAATGAAAAAAGGCATACTGAGATGAAGCTCACTGGGAAGAAATATAGAAACCTAAGTAAGAAGAGAGATAATATTCACAAGTTACAGAAGGTTCCAGAGGGAACTTTGTAAAAGGAAAATTTGCAAAATTGGAGCTTTGTCGGGATAACAGAACAACGCCACATGACACTTTGCTAGGGTGAAGCTATATAGCCATTGGGAACAATATAACCATTTGACCGACCCTCCAAATGGGTATAAAGGCATTTATGGTTCACCACCAGACTGTTGGACTACGTTGTAATGGACATAATAGAGTTAATGAAGGATTCTTGGCCGTTGCAAGCAATCCATTGCCAAGATTTGTCATTGACCTCGTAGTGAAGTGCACGGAAGGCCTACAGATGAACTAGACGAAGTACCTAGTTAACCAGTTGGAACTAGATTTTCAAAAAGCACAGGATCAGGGTTATGAATTTCATTTTAGTTGGCTCCTGGTCCTCATTGCATTTATTTCCTGGGAGATGCTAAAAGGAGCAACCTTCATCGACATAGAGCCATTCGAACCAATTTCCGTGAAGTTCACTACCCTGTGGTATTCCACTGATATGAACAAACAGTGGAAGTCGAATGTTGTGTTTCATACATACTACCTCCAGCTAAAGCGAGCCATGAAAACCAAGCCTCACATGACTCTGAACACCTTACAAACATTCCGACCACTAATGAAGTTCAGCACAAATCAACACTCTATCTACATTACAACGTGAGCAGATGAACATAAAGAGAAGCTCCAGTCATATTACAAACTCACAAGAGAAGATCTTGAGGAGATCACCAAGGAATGATCCACTGACCTCCTTATCCCCACAAACCCCAAAGAGATATATGATATTAACAACCTAGAGGACACTCATAAAGAATAAAATACACCTGGAACCAATAGACAAAAGAATATTGAAGAGGTCCAAAAGTTAAGCAACACCTTAGGGAAGACTTCTTCCATGTCACCTGATCGAGGGGGTGATGATGAAGTAGAAGCTGAATATAAGTCCAACGAAGTAACACCGCCTAGAGAGGAGGTTGAATCCTTGAAGAAGAGGAAGGTTTCCTCATCAAAACCTTAATCTTGGAAGAAATTGAAATCCACCATGATGAAGATGCAGACTGTCCTCATATCTGATGATTTTCACTTCATCATCGCAACCCTAAACAATGATTCATTGGAGATAGCAGAGAAACAAGGAGCAAAGAATGAAGAAATGTACGATAGGATTGAAGTCAAAATCCATGGGGTACAAAAGGCTCTTCAGTCCAGCTATGTAGTCTCCATTGCACCCTTGTCATTGGTAGAAACATAATTGGGAGATGAGCTAGCCCAGCTGCACTGACTAGCTGATACAGTCAAAGCTCTCCTTCGACAAGCACAAGAGGAAACAGAATAAGCCACCCATTCCTTGAAGCAAGTGAAAGGAGTACTTGTAGAGCAGCACCGAGCCACAGAACAGGAAAATATTTCTCTCCAAGAAAATTTTGATGAAGAAAAAGCACATATACAACAAGGAAAAGAGCAGTTGCTCGCAGAGGAACTCGAAGTGAAAGAAGCGGTCAACATATCACTTCGCTCTATGATAGTCGTAGAAATAAAAGTAGAGGATCAACTCACATAGCAAGTAGAGAAACTCACATAAGTTATCCAACAACTACAACAACACATTGTAGACTTAGAGCTCCTCGTAGTACCCAAGACTCCACAGGATGTAAGGGATCAAAGAGAAGCAACTACTCGAAGAATAGTTGAGAGAATAAAATCCCTTGCTATGGAATGTAAGAAACTCATTGATCGAAATTCCCAGAAGGCACTGGAGTCACAGCTGCAAGAGGAAAAGTACCAAGCCGAAATGATACAGGCACAGTTGAAGCCCCTATCAACTATGGAAAGAATGAAGCGATCCCAAGAGAAACGCACCTCCTAGCACCAGATCCACACTATCCGGAGCATAGTTATGGAAGTAACTCAAAGACTCCAACCTATACAAGATAAGGCTTACCAATTTTTCAAAGAGGTCGAAGTTCGAAGAGAATAACTGGAGAAGGTTTTCACTGAAGACAAACAATGCCTAGAAGTACCTGTGAACGATGCAGTCATCCAAGAGTTCACTGAACAAGAGGCCAAAGAACAACAACAAGTCAAAGAATCTCGAGCCAAGCTCGAGGATTTCGAAGAACATCTACCCAGATCAGAGTGACTCGGGACGAGTCATAGGTGAGTGTTGGGGGTTGTTGGCCCTTGAACAAGTTTTGGGAGATCCTTGGTCAAGTTTGACCTAATTTGGGACTTCCACAGCCTATCGAAGGTGGAGCACAAGACGAAGCAGAGATCGCAGGATCTCGGGCCCTTTTTGGGTCCTTTTTGGGATTTGAGATTATGTAACGGGTATGGGATGTCAGCCCATGGGTTTACCCATGTTTAGGCCTATTTTGTAAAGTATAAATAGATGTCTAGGAAATGTAGGAAGAGAGAAGTTATGAATGGCTAAGTCCTAGATCTATGTGATTGAAGGATTGTAAGTGCTCTGTGCATACTGTGTGAGACTTGCAGAGCTACATGAAAGTAATTGTGAGAAGGATTGGTTCTTTACCCTAGCTCGAAGAAGGAGGATTTGGTGGAGTGCGCGTAGATCTCATGTCTTCTGCGGAGTAGGATTTTGATGCTATGTTCTTGTAAGAAGATTGACAAAGTTAATAAAGAAGAAGAGTTGGCGGATGTAGCCCCAGGGCGGGGGTGGACCATGTATATGCTGTGTTTCTCTTCTTTGTGCAATGTGTTGATGTGTTTATGTCTTTACTTGCTAAGTGATTTGATATAGATAGATAGATCTGTTTATGCTTTGTGCTAATAATGTATATTGATGTTAGATCTGACTTATATGAATGTGCTAGTGTCTGAATCTGTTAGTTTTAACCTACCTCTCTATGATAAGTTCTTAGATACACCATATCTCAATGAATGATGCGATGCTCTGTTTTATCTGCGGAGTAGATAGTGGTTAAATATTGATGAACTGTCGGTGCTAAGTGCTCTGTTAAGTATTACAATCACAAATCTATGTTCCAACTAAGGTTGCAGACACCTGAGTCTTGCAACCACCCCTGCCTCTACCTCGGGTGAGACTTCATTGTTTTTGCAGGTGTTGCTGAAAGGGCCAGTAGTTAGGGTTTTGTTGGTGCGCTATTGTAGCGTTGAACCCTGGGTCTACCCCTGTGCCAAAATATGGTCTGGATGTTGTAACATAAA
>JASDQU010736559.1:108205-122711 GCA_032191745.1 Picea mariana
AGGAACATGGATATACGTAATATAATTGAAAGAACGTTCTAAGAGATGTACTCTAAGGAAACATCGATGCAAATTGGGACACAACCAGCTGAGCATCTAGATAGTCCCGAAGGTGAGAAATGCCAAGCGACAAAGCTTCATGAAGCAAATCTATCACTACACCGTATTCGACAACATTGTTTGTAGCATCACCTAGACAAATACCTCTAGAAGATAGCAACTGGCCTCCAGGTGTGAAAATCACCCAAGTTGTGAAAGAAAGCCTCCAAGTGTGTCATCCAGCACCATCCGCAAACCCAAAATACACCTCTGATTCACTTGACATCTACCATAGTGAAAAAGAAGACATAAATAAATACACATCCACAAAACAAAAAAAAGACAAAAACTGTATAAGAAGCTATACATATGTACAAGAAGTCACCTAGGTGACCAACCTAAGAGTAATATTCTTGAGGTAGAGCCCATTTCTAATCTCTGCCAAGGAATTTCCTTCAAAATCAACCAGATGGTAAGCGCCCTTCTTCAATACCTCTTTCACATTGAACGGTTTGAACCACATGGGTTTGAACTTGCCTACCCCCAAGGGATGTTTGTCTTGATCATAGACCAGGACAAGATCACCTTTGGAGAAAATACGAGGGAGAACAAACTGATCGTACTGACACTTGACTCATTTCTTATGAGACTCATTATCTGAGGCTGCATCAAGACATTTCTCATCGACCTACTTGACATATAGTAGGCATTCCTCAAGTGGTGAAGTGTCCGACAGTAATTCCACTGCCAGATTTAAAGAAGGAATCTAACACTCAATAGGTAAGACTACTTCCAGCTCATATACAAGTTGAAAAGGTGAAAAACTGGTGGCAGTATTCATAGACGTTCGGTAGGCCCACAATGTTGAGTACAGCATCGAATTCCAATTTGACTTGGCATAATTGATTGTTCGCTGAAGAATAGTCTTGAGAGACTTGTTCACAACTTCAACCTGACCATTCGCTTGCGGGTAATAAGGTGATGATTTTTCTTTCATGAACCCAATCTTTGAAGTTAACTATTTCATCATTTTGTTTTGGAAGTGACTGCCATGGTCAGTGAAAATCTCCTTCACGATGTTGAACCTTTCTACTATCTGATTAAAAAATAAAAGAGTCATTGTTTCACCATCATTGTTAAACGTTGGCATAGCCTTGACCCACTTTTTGAAGTAGTCTACTGCTACGATGATGTAACAATGCCCTTTGGCTAAGGCCAGGTGACATGTAGTGAAATCAATCCCCCACTTGGTGAAAGGACCAACAATGATGACAGGAAACATGGGAGTAGGATGTGCTCGCATCTTCCGATAGAAGATCTAGCACGAGTGGCACTTCTTGACCGCCTCAACACAATCCTTGATTAACGAGGGCCAAAAGTAACCTATGCATAGAATATTTTGGGTTGTTGCCAACCCATAAAAATGACCTCCACATGATCCAGTGTGACAATCGTTCAAATCGAGCTCTGCTTCTTCATGGATAATACATCGACGAAGAATGCAATCCATGCCTCGGCGATACAAAGTGTCATTGAGTATAAGATAATTTTGTGCTTGATGTCGAATGTGTCGATGCTCATCACGTGAAGTAGAAGAAGGGCACTTCCAAGTTTAGAGATATACTAATATATCTCCATACCAGGGGTCTGAAGATGCAATTAGAAAAGGATCTCCTTTGATAGGAGATTCTTCGGGTGTGATATCACTAGACTCAACCGAAAGTTCCAAAATGAGTTTGGCAAATACCAATGGATTTTTGGATTTCACGGAAACAAAATCTAAGTCAAACTCTTGGAGGATTACAATCCATCTACTAATCTTTTTTCCAATGACCCATCGTGTTAACACATATTGGAAAAGGTTCACAATGACAATAAAAATGGTCTTGTGAAGCAAAATGTAGTGACAAAACCGCTGGAAAAAATGAACTACTGCCAAAGCAAGCTTCTCAACATGAGAATAGTTGAGTTCCAACCCAACCAGGCCTCGGCTAAGGTAATATATAACATGATCTTCGAGTAGATCATCCTCTTGAACCAAGACCATGCCGATGGTCGACTCTTTAGTAGCCAAATACAACAATAAGTATGTGTTATAATAATGAGGCTAAAGCAGAGGGGCAGACATTAAGGAATGTTTCAATGCTTCAAAGGAGCATTGAGCGGCTTCATACCAACAGAATGGGACCCCTTTTTTCAAGAGATGCATAAACCCTTTAGTTATCTTGATGTAATTCATGACAAAATGCTAAAGAAAATTTGCTTTCTCCTGCAATCTCTGAAGCCGGGGTATCATGCAAGGGGGAAGCAATTGAACTATCGCCTCAACCTTGAGAGGATCGACCATGATCCCTATTTTCAAAACAATAAAACCTAAGAGATGACCTGACGTCACACATAAACTGTACTTGTTAGGATTCAAGCGAATCGGATAGTAACGACATCATTCAAATATTAGTCGAAGATGAATGGGATGATCAGATCTCTTGTGAGAGTGTGATGCTATATCATCAAGATACGCCTCGACTATGTGTCTAAGATCATGAAAAGAAAATGGCATGGCCCACTGAAAGGTGGGAAAGTTGTCTTTCAGACATGCCTTATTCAAATCATAGAAGTCCATGCACATGTGAATCATACCCTATTTCTTGTTAACCGGAACTGGGTTTGACACCTATTCCGTCAACTATACAAGGTAGATAAAACTGGATTTGAGATGTTTTTCTACTTCTACCTTAATTGTTGTCGCTTTTCAAGGATTTACCAGATGAATCTTCTGTCAGATTGGCTTGGCATTAGAATAAGTCCTAATTTCATGATCGACAATTCGTGGGTCAATTCCTGACATTTCCTTGTAAGACAAAGAAAAAACATCATAGAACTCCTTGAATAACTCATTGTAAGTTTGAATCTCTTCGGGGGAGAAGTCTGCTCCAACAAAAACATTCTCCACAATGCCAGGGGTTTTGAAGATATCTATTGGAATCATTGTGGTGATACTTGCCATGTTACCCTCGACATAAACTCTGTGTGTATCCATAGGATTGATAGGACAATAATTATCTCCATTCATGGTCAACACAAATTATCCCCCCTCTATTCTCCTTAACTTGGGAAGGAAGTAATATCTATGATGTAGATAATCCCAAGGTCTATCGAGACCAGTCAATGCCTCGAGAATCTCCTCGTCAAAGGGAAAGACCAGGTCTAAAGGATCTTGAGTGGCAAGAGAACCAGATCTAACTCTTGTGAGAAAGTTGGATCGCGGTTGACCAAAGTCTGTTGGAGAATGTTGTATGAAACTTTAGCTGTGGACTAGGGCATGGCCATGCCAGGATGCCCTGTCCTCTCCATCGAGGCCGATGGGGAAGGTAAAGTCCAAAGATCATTAAAGTATCTCATTCAAAATGATGACACTTGTAGAATTGCAACCCTAGGCTAGTCGGGAACATACGATATAATCTTGACATCACCAGAAGGTGGCGGGTAATCAAAAGTTCCCATCAACAAGGAAAATAAACTAGCACCTAAGTTGACAATGCTGGGTTGCGAACTATCAATCATAGAAAATGTGGAATCCCTTGATGAAGGGTTAGGATGGGAGAAGGACAACTGGTTAATGGTCATAATATGGACCTCATGTGGAAAACACAAGACTCGAAAAACCGTAGAAACGACTGCATGCATCACATAATTCCAACTCCTTCCTAACAACAGGTTGTAGTCGAGAGGTGCATTGACCACTTCAAATTTGACACACACAGTTTTTCCTCCCAACTACACAAGGAAGGAAGGAATGATTCCATGTGGTCTGAGCGATTGACCATCAAATCCCATAAGAAACGTAGGCGATAGAGACAACCCATGTTGGCCAATGGCCTTCCAACACGCCAACGACATCACGCAAGTCGAGGCACCCTCGTCAAAAAATGTACAGAAAGTGTTCCGAGTAAAATATTTCATGGTGTAAGCCACTACTATCTGAAACACAATGTGGTAAGGAAGACAGAATTTTAAGTCGGTTGGATAAAAAATGATCGCTCCTGAGTTACAAGTCTCTGTCAATCCCAAGGTAGATAACAAAAATTTTCTCTGTGAAGGGAAACTATGGAGGACCTCCAAAGCCGACATCGCGCAAGGGGTTTGTACAAGATCTTCCACAACAGAGTAGTTCTGTGCAACCCTCGCGTTTGGATTATGATAATCCTTCTTAAACACACCTTTTGGGATGCAAGTCATTGTTTATTCCATCGCCTTCTCAATCTGGAGAGGAATCGGTGGGTTCGTGGATTCCTTTCCCTTTTCGATAGATTCCAACATTCCGTAATCTCAGGCCCTGGTCTCTATATTATCATCGACATTCATTATGTAAATATTTTTGGTCGGGTTGTTATTGGTAGGCGCAGAGGGTCCCTGACTGCCTGCTTTCGTGCTCGAGGATGTTGAAGCATGAGCTGTGTTTTTCCCTTGTGGAAAAGGGTTCATCAACATGACAGGTTGTTGTTGCATCAATAGATTTTGAGGTTCTACAAGTTGAGGGAATAAATGAGTCAGGTGGTCCTTCGTGCAAATATTACATGGATACTTCGACTTCTTCTTCTTCTTCATTTCCCCCCCACCGACATTATTTTTATCCTTTTTCTCCCCTTTACCCTTCTTATTCCGTTATTTCTTCTTTCCCTCAGGCTATTGGTTGGCCTTAGCATTCATCGACTGCACACTATGTACGTCCGATGTCTGGTTAGGGGGAACAACTGAAATAGAAGTCTGTCTGGCCACAGTCTATTGTATCGACAATTGTTGCAATTTATTTGACAATAGATCCGTGGACTTGCTTTGCGTTGAGCCCACAATACCATCGACATGGGGTATATACTTTTTATTGGCCTTATTGATAATAGACCACGACACATCTGGAAAAATATCATAGAGAATTCCATACTGAGAGTAGATCAGTTCAAGATGAAGCACTCTCATAATATCCTCCTCTTATAAAAACACTCTGGAAGTTGCTACGTCCTTGGATATGCAGGGAACCAAAGACTTCAGGAACCACTCAAGCAATAAAGCAGGAGGGACCTAGACCTTAATTAATCTCTTTCGACAACACCATTATCAGATATGATCAGAGATGTGGTCGGACTTGGTTTTCTCAAAGTTGGCCATCAATTCAGTGCCGACATCGTATCTCACAGGTAACTAGAAATGGTTCAAGAAGACCATCGTCAAGTCGTTGAAGTAATATTACCTTAAGTGATCGAGATCAATATACCATTTCGCAGCACCCCCTATAAGGGTGCATTGAAAAAGGCACAACTAAATGGAGTTGTCCCTTAGTGAGTTTTACGAGCACCATAAATGAAAAGTTGTCACATGATCACCTAGATCCTCGCCAAGCTTGCCTTCAAATTTTGGAATATCTGAGGGAAACTTAGTCGGCATGGGGGGCCAATGTGCATCATGGGTGAATCATGACAAATAGGGTCATTCAATAATCTCACAAGTTTGGCAGATATAACATTTCCAGAAATGGTAGTTTTAGTTGGGAACTATTTATAGGAAAAGAGGGTCTTGGAGTTTGACTGGCAAGAGGTTGCCAGGAAAAGTTGGAATGCTATCCAGGGTTCTGGTAAAAATCATGCCCTTGACCAACATAGGGAAACTACGTCTATTGGGGTATCATCAGTTGACTCCCGTAATTGGACGACATAGATTGTGTGAGGATTTCTCTCTGCATTGTGTTCCAAGGACCTTGGAAGGGGATTCCCCCAACCGATTCGATGGGCATAGGTACAGAGCCATGCTCTAGGTTCCATTGAGCATGGAAGGGACCGCCATCCCTTGTGAGGGAACTGATCCCTACCAAGGATTCCAAATACCCCGAGTGGAGAAAACTCCAGTCGTCACTCCCTGTGAAGGAATAATACCCTTCACCCGAGTTCTATTTCCCAAACCCGGGGTTGCCCCCAGTCGAAGAAAACAAATTGTTTATGAACACGCCAAACAAAGAGAATGGCATAGATCCCATCAATGTTTTATAAGGGAAAGGTCCTAAACTTCCTCCATCAAACAAGCTATAATTAGCGTTTGTCCCTACTGGCTGCTGAAAATCACCACCGAGCGAAGGGGATGGAGGAGGTATATGACCCTCACCGTAAGGGATAGCATTAAAAGGGACAGAAACGCCCCCGATTGACCCTTTCATGGGAGTGTTAAGATCCTTTCTCGCAAACCCATGGTCTGTAAGGTAGAGTACATAAGAAATGACTTTGAATCAAAGTTGGGCATCCCATCTGAGAAGGGAGGGACCATCGCACTCTATGTAAATAGAGCGATGGTCGAAGCCGATAATAGTATTAGACCACTGCCCAAAGTTGAAGGAGTCGATACCACTGTGGTCCAGACTGGTGAAGGTGGGAGAGGAGGTAGGATTCCCCCTGTGGTAGTAGCCGTAATAGGAGTATGAGGACTCTTGGATGAAGTATAAACATTTTCTTTCATTGCCGCTCGTAGGACTAGCTGGCACTCAAAAGGTGTCACCTTGCGAGGGACAACCTGAATATGGATTGGCACTGACAAGTCAATAATTGAAGGGTTGAATGGCCTAAGAGCCTCTTCCTCAAGGTTAGAAATAGTAGGTTACTCTGGAGTTGAATAGTCTCTTCATGGAACAAGCTCATACATAGTTTCCTACGGCTTGGTCGCTTCGAATGACCCTTCTTGGTCAAGTCTTCACCTTAATGGTGGAGTATGTGGCTCCAATATTACCAACGACAGGCCTTGAAGCCTTCATGACCAATGGAGTTGTTGATCTTCCACCTTATGAAATGATCAACCAAAATGGTAAATATTAACTAGCGTTTAAACACCAAACATGCAATAAAAAGTTTCCTAAAGACAAATCAAGTAGTCAAATATCTAGTAGGAATGACAGTTACGCCAATCGACACTAGAGAAACTAATCGGTGCAAGTGCAACTCAAACACGGAAGGACCCTCCAGGTATACTCTGCAAAGTGAAAACCGACATCTACCCCATTACCACGGTATACCCCTGCAGTCACGCGTGTAAGTCCCTAAAAAATGGGAAACTAAGTTGCCATCTCACAGTCAGTCACTAGGCGGGTACAGTTGATAGTCGGGAAGATCATAATGAGCAGGATAACAAGTCTAAATCTTATCAAGGGTATTGAAATAAATTGTTCTGAAAGACAACAAAGGATCTCGAACATATTTTAGGTCCACAAAGCTCCATAGGAAAATGCAATCGGTATTATTCCTGAGACAGACCCTCAATATACGTTCCCCACTACGTTTAGTCCAGATTTGGAGGGGTTATCTTCACTACCTTTTCTCACGCGACCTCATGTTTATCCCCTGTGTTATAGGGGGCTCCCAGATAACTTTTACAACACTGGACTTAAGCACTCCCTAACTTAGACTCTAATGTTTGATTTAATGACCTTGAAGAGTTTTCTCTCCAAACCTAATTCAAGGCCCTAAAACCCTAAACTAGTTTGTGAACCCTACAAACAAAAAAGTCTAGTATATTTTAGATTAAGCATTCTTTTTAAAGGATTGATTTACTCACAAGGTACAGTAGTGAAACTAATGGTGTTATAAAGAGACAAAAAGGAGGAAAAAATTAAAGCACTTGAAAGGAAAATTACTTTGAATTTAAAAGGAAAGCTTTGTAACTAACTCTTTTTCAACTCAACTTTTCTTAACTAACATTTCAAGATCTTGTAAAGAAAACCTAAAAGTTGTTTTCAATTGACTACATGCTACTTATGTTTCAAGAAATAAAAAAGAACTTGACAATAAAGACTCTTTTTCCTTTTTGCAAATAATCAAATTTAACTACTTTACCAAACTAAAATGGATTTTTTTTTTTGAACCGCTTTAAAGAAAAAAAATTAAAGTAAATCTTTTTCTTTTTTTAAAGCAAGTAAAAAGGATAAAAAGAAAACTGAAACAAGACTAGAAAATACCTTCAGCCCACTGCGGATCGCAGGGATTCAATCAAGAAACCAAGAAGGCAGATCTACAACTCAACAACTTGCTTAAAACCTATTTAGGGTAAACACAAGAAGACTAAGATAACAAGTAAACTGAAAACTATACCTAGGCTATGGCCACAATAGAGACTCTGGATTGATCCAAGAAAGCCTTGATAAGTGTGAACTTCAATCAGGAAAGAGACAAACTCCCAATTTTTCAAACAAATTTCATGAAACAAAGATGTGGGTTGTTGCATCAACAACCTGTGTATGTATGTTGTATTTTTACTGAGAAGAGCGCATATGTACACAGGCTAACCCAAGATAGGGCGCGTACACCTCTGTATCTCTTCAAAAAATGAAAAGAATAAATAGTATTACAGGGCAGGGACAACTGGTATGCACCCTAGAGGTGACCGGAATCCCTTGACAGACTCAGAAAACTTGAAAGGAAAATAAACCAATCAAACAACCCAAAATCCCCTAAAAACCCTAGAGTCAATCCCCAATATGGTCGCAAGTTTTGCTAGTGGAAAAATCCCCCCTTTAACTACACCATGGTTCAAGATGTAGATAAAGTGAATAACCGTCTAAAAGTTAATCTATTTTACTCTACCCCAAACATACCAAAACTAATGTGAAGAAAAAAAATAAGAGAAGAGATCGGGTAAATATACCTTTGATCCCACGTTTGGTGATGATCTCCTCAAGCTTGGTAGTTCCACTGACTGCAAGTCTCCTCCCAAGGATGACTTGCATCCAAAGATAGGAAAACAAGGATTGCAAGCATGCTATTCTATTCATGAGTTAGGGTTAGATATTAAATGATAAGTATAAATCAAATGAAAAAACACAAAACACCATCATTTGGGATAGGAAAATGCAATTCTTTTATTCATCACACAAAGATTACAACTTACAATTTGTGTCGGCCACCATCAAGCGAACCTCGTCCGAGCTCCTCTTTACCATGATCCAAGTGCATCTTGAATGGACTTCTTCTCTCAACCTTTTGATCACCTCAATGGAAGGGAATGGGTTGAATGAAGGAAGAATGGGTTGATGAGGGAATGTTGAGGCAATATCTCACAAAAGGAAACAAAATCTTGGGCAAGGAGGGGAAGTGAAATTGGGAAAAGTTTCATTGTTCTTATGCTTGGATGTGAAATGAGACCCCAACACCTCATTTTATATGACAAAACGATGGTTATTCGGTTGGGTGACAGGCTATAGCAGGTGGACTAGTTGGGAAAATTGGAATAGCCCGTGAATTTCAACGAATTCCTTGCAACTTTTGCAAGCATGCGTAGGTTGTAATAGTGTAACAAGCGTATGTATGCTAGCTGTAGTGGTGCATCAAGCATATGTATATGGGCTGTAATGGTCTAGGGCGCATACATATTCTAAAAAATGGTTTTTTAAGAAGAGATTCTCAACAGTGCTTTGGAAAAATATGCAAGTAAGAGGGCCAAGGCCATATATGCATGAGTAGGTCATTTTAGGGATATAACACAAATGATGAAATCACTGCCACACTCTCATTGTGATATATACCAATGTAAACCTATACCAATTTGTGCCAAGAACTTGTAACCAACTTGTGCCACTGACCTATAACCAACCTGTACCTATACTCATCTTGTACATCCAAAACCCAACAACTATGTGACTTGAACATACTACAACCCATGTATGTATATGCATTGTATATACTGTACCCTATGTATGTATGTGACCTGCATATACTGCAGTCTGCATATGCCTTTTGAAAACTAAGGTTTTCATATTCCTAAAAAACTATAAACCTTTGCTTCCTCTATCACATCAACCTGCAACCTGATACTGTGTCCAAACTGTAGGTGTGCCCTATACATGCATTCTCATACATATCCCTTAACCAAGTGCATCTATATCTCTCTAGTCATGTGCCATACATGAGTGTGTAATAATGAACAAGTGTAATAACCCTCACACGGACAAGACATCAAATCCTTACTGATATACAACCTCACACTGCATCAACAACTTCAAAACCACTTCGCAACTATAAGCTCTCAACCATATACCACAAAAACCATTAACCATATGCCAAGAAATACAAGATGTGCCTCAACAATAACAAGATGTACCAATGATAGATATCAAATATACCAGCATTTTATTTCTGTAGGTCTGACTTATACAGTAAGTGTCATACAACCAATAACCTCTCTAGGGAAAATTCTCAAACCCCCATAACCATTTCTCATGTAGACAACAAAATCCAACTAAATATAGAAATAAGACATACCTTTTGAACCTGTAGACAGATATGTTGCACCTGATCATTGTAGACCTTCCTGGGAGATTTCTTTCAGACTCTACAGACTTGACATCTTCATATTCTCAAGTTTTTATGACTTTTCCCACATGTACATGCCCTGTTATAATGCCATCCCATGTACGTACATGCCCTTCTCCATTGTAGCCTGCGTACACCTAAACAATTAGGGTTTTTTTTTCTGTATTTTCTGCAATTTTGAGAATTTCACCGTCAAACCTTCGTGCTACCTCAGACTTGCGTAACTTTAGATGTATCAATGGGTACCTGTAGTGAATCTTACACAGTAATAGATATTTAGTGTGCTCAATAGGTGATAATGGGATATCATTGCTCTCTTATTTATACTTCCATGTAGCTTCCTCAAGGGGTTACCTTCTAACCAACTTAACCTAATTTCCTTATTTTAGGGCTAACCCACTTCTAACCATTTGTCCACTTATAACCACTTTAACCACAAATAATAAACTCTCCACTTCTAGTTGAAACTAATTTATTTTTAATTATTTTTTTATTGCAACAACTTAACCGATGATTAACTCCTAGTTTCACCCACTTTGACTAGTCAACTTCTTCTAGGAGCTTCTATAATAATTTAACTTATTTGACCTTATATATAACTCATGAGGGTTATCCACCTTCACAAGGAAATAACTCTCTATCCGTGAGGAGTTATGTGACGTTCCACATATCACCATAAATGGCATGACATGTACTATCCATCTAGAATAGTCTTACCTACAAATATACTAATATTCATACTATTATATATCAAACAAACTTAAGTCCCTTAACCATACTATTGGGGTTACCAGAATTTGGTACTAGACTTGCTTCAAGGGTTGAAATCAATGAAAACCAACCCAATTAATCAACACCTGCAACAAGCTAAGCAAGACAACTTCTTCAACAAGGCAAGCAGCTCACCAATGATCACATTCAACAAAATGTTCCTCGGAAACTTGACGCAATGGAGACCATTTATTCCTAAGGGGGAAGTAATTATCCGGGTGGTTATCGGTGGTCACCCACCTATTCCACTGGCTCAAAATACAATTTTCCACCTTGGTAGGTTTTCTACAGTTTTTCAGGTCCCAAACATCTGGAGCCGTTTTGAGGCCGTAAATGACGTTTTTGGACATTTTGGGCCCAAGAGAGAAACAAAGTCTCTCTCATGGGCACAATCAAAATTTTTTCTTCTCTAATATACCTTTCCAACGAGCTATTGTGCGCCCCAAACGAAGCTCTTATGAAAAAGTTACACGCTCGAGAAGTTTACATATCATCTACCCCCATTAGGACCCACAAAACGTTTGGCGTTTCATCTTTCGGGGTTAGGATTTTGGATTTTCTTTATGTTAAAAAATCCTTTGGAGCCTCATTGTAAACATCATCATCTTCTTTTGAATGAGCATAGTCTTCACAGCTCTTCTAAGAGTTAATACATCACCATTATAGTGAGTTCATTCACTCTATATTTTTATAGTTTTTGTACATTCCTTTCATTAATGAAAATTGTGCATTACGGTATCTCTATGTTTATTGTGATATATCTGCATATTTCCTTGTTATATATCTACATTCATTTCTTTCTCAAAATAATTTGGATCAACAACTCTCATATATCGACGAAAAATAGTTATAGAATATTCTGGAATATACTATGGAATCTGTCAGTTGTAACCCATTCATACAAAAGATTATCCACCCTTAGAGACACACATAGAGGATTGGGGGAATGCAATCTATAAGATGTATGAGATTACTCATCAACATCCACATACTAAGGATTCTACATCATCATCTAAGTCTAGATTTTGTGTCTCGTGGCTCCTGCAAATTCATCCTTTGTTGAACTTTGCATTGCACCATAATTTAGTTAAAATTGAGCCACAACAACTCCCTAACCACATATTCCAAATCATCCTTGATTTGGGTTCAACGCCTTATTCAAGAATGGATGCAAAGTATGAAAAATCTCTTATCATTCCATTTTTGAACTTAATGAATTCCTAAAAAACAAGGGTCCAATTATGATTGGGATATTGGATTTTCTAGGCATATTTGATGCTAATACATTTTTCAATTCTTCTACAGTGGTTACTTCTTGCATCAATGTTGTAAGCATGGTACCAAATGTTTTTTTAATCCTTTTGGTTGTCATGAAATGGGACTACCATTTCCTTGTGAGTTCTCTTATCAAGTTTCTTAATTTCTTCTTCTCATCTTTAAGAGAATCTTGGTTGATTGATATGCATTGAGTTTCTTCTATTTTGTTCTCTAGAGTCTCTGATGTGATGGCCTCAACATACACTTTCTCATACTTTAATTGTAGTGGATTTCTCTCCTACTATATTTTTAGCTGAGGTACTTCTTTGATATCTCTGTTCTTCTAGATTTTTACAAAAACATTTATCTAAGGAACAAGCAAGGGATTGATACTTTTCTATAATGAAGGAGGTATATAGAGCGCATTGTGGAAGCTAAACACTTGACGAATCTATCAACTACGACAACTAAACACCCAATGAATATTCCCACTGCAAAATCGCATTGAGTAGAAATAAATTCCTAAACCAGAAGCCTTGGCTCTTGTTTTGTTCACTTTTTGCATTTTGGAGTGCCTCGTTGGTGAGATATCACATGAATGGCCTGTTTTGAGCACTCGCCCTTTTGGCAGGTTGCAACACCCTTGTAGACATCAACTATGCTGCATGTGAACATGTAAATGGTTGAGGGAATTTAATTCATGTGGATATCTATGGCCACCCACTCCTCCATTAACTCATCACGATTCTCCTTATTAGTCATTGTTTCTATGGTTTTTGGGTCCTAAACTTCTGGGGCCATTTTGAGGTTCAAACTAATGTTTTTTGGCCATTTGGGGCCTAGGTTTTTTATGACATTCCCAGGTCCTGCTAATAATTGTACTTATCGATTAGATATTTACAATGAGATACTAAACACCCCAAATGAGTATTTTATGCAAATGTTGCACCCGCAGAAAGCTTATGCATCAAGTAACCACCTCAAGGCATGCATGCCTTTTCACGCTTCATCTCCTAGGGTCAGGGTTTTGAACCTTAGGGTTCTTTCTTCGTGGTAAAATGAAATTATTGTAGCCCATTGTATTATCTTTTTACAAATGAGTGTTGTTGACATCTCTTTTTATTTAGAGATAATCTACCACCATTCTAGCCAGTTTGTGTTCTACAATGTTCTACTATTTTATTCATTAATAGAAGTTAGGTTTCACTATATCACTGCACTCTCTACTATATTTTTATGTGTGTTTCATTTCATTCTTAATACTAGTGCAAGTTCCATCGTTTTGAACAATGGCTCTATCTTTTCGCATTGTGGGCCAAATCACAAACACATCAGTGGCATTTTTTCCATCCTTCAGTGACTCCATAATGGAAAGTATTGTCTCAACAACGATGGGAATATTTTTGTCCATCCAAAAACCTCCTGAATGAATACAAACAAATAATATATTTATGAACTTCTTGACCATCAAATAATTCCTAAAACATGGGACATGTAAAAATCTTATAATGTTGGATTTGAATAATGGATTGAATGACTTAAGAAGTTTTTTCATATTCCCTCCTTCATTCTAAGCACTAGTTTGATGAAAACTATGGGAAAACCACATAGTTGTGAATATCATAATCCACCCACTGCACTTTCTCCACATATCCTTTTAAACACTTGTCCTTATGCACATATACCCACACATCAAATCTATTTTTTGGACACATCAGGTTTTGCACCTCTAAGATGGGGACCTTCTCCCATATCATCTTATTATTTCTTGTGCCCTTATTACTAGGGGTACCATGTGTGGTCAAATTATTTTTATACTTCAACATTGATTGATGTTATATACCAATTTCAACTACTCTTTCTTTATTGTGGCTTGTTATCATAATATTTGTACTTATGCCAAATCCCCAACACAAGTCCCCAAATCCGCGTAACTACATGAAATCCTACCACTGCCACCTTAGTAGGAGATCCCCACATTTTAGTGATGGGGAGAGGTCCACCATAGGGAGGTGTCCTTGGTAACCTCAAGGGATCAAAGTAGGAGATAATGTAGAAAAGCCTACCACCCCCTCTCTTGGCTACCTAAGTCAAACGTC
>JASDQU010736560.1:18723-34199 GCA_032191745.1 Picea mariana
ATTGTAGCCTCCTTATGGTTGTAGCCAGAGAATTGGAGAGTTGGAGCTTCCCTCAGGTTGTAGCCTGAGAAACTAGGGGTTTGGAGCCTCCTTCCAGTTGCAGCTAGAAAACAAAGGAAGTTGGTGCTTCCAATGAATGTAATTCTTCAAGACATATAAGAAAAAGCATTTCGTGGTTTTATCCCGATTTGGGTTTCCACGTAAAACACTGGTGTACTGTGTATGTGTATGATTATTCATTTGTTCATTTCTTATTTACTTTGCAGTTATTGGATAATAATGCTTCATTGATATAAAACTTGGATTATATGGTTAAAAGGGATTAAATTTCTCTATTACTAATTCACCCCCTCTCTCAGTAATCCAACACCTATAACCTCTTTCTCCTTCATCCTGCCTTCTCCTCTTGGCTCCACTTCTTTGTCATCCTCAGAGGCCCCCTCCTTTGCTATCCCTAAGGACTCAACCATTTGTTTCCATCTCAGGAACAAAAATATCATTTCCACAGTGTCGGGTAGCTCTCGTCTTGGCTTGAGCCCTGAGGTACACAATACCAAAAAGGGTCGTGGACCCATATCACATCTCTCCAAGGCATAAAGTCATGCACTAGTAGATATTGCTTTGGCAGACAATGTTTCATTTTCGGGGCCCTTAGAGCAGCTCATGCCCCTGAGGGTGTTCCCCCATGAAGTTTCTCTCCTTCAACTGCAAGCGGGTGTTCTGGGGTCTTTTCCACTCCCTTATCATCTTCCCCTCCTCCTATAACCTCTTGCTTCTTCATCCTGCCTTCTCCTCCTGGCTCCACTTATTTTCCCTCCTCAGAGGCCCCCTCCTTTGCTAGCTCTAAGGACTCAACCATTTGTTTCCATCTCAGGAACATAAATATCATTTCCACAGTGTCAGGTATCTCTGGTCTTGGCTTGAACCCTAAGGTGCATAATACCAAAAAGGGTCGTGGATGCATCTCACATCTCTCCAAGGCACAAAGTTGTGCACTAGTAGATATTGCTTCTGGCAGACAACATTCCATTTTCGGGGCCCTTAGAGAATCTCATGCCCCTGAGGGTGTTCTTGTTACGAGGAAAATCTCTCTATGGCTAGGGGTAAACCACAACAGACGAAAATGACTGCAGAAATCTACTCTAATATCAGGTATGATATATAAACAAATATGCTAGCAAGACAAGATAAAAGGCCTACCTCGTCCAAACGTTTGATGAATTCCATCATTGAGCACTTGACTCAAAGCAATACACCTGCAACTTGTCCTCAACAACCAAGAAACGTAAGCATATGGTGATAATATATAATGTTAGCACATTCAATAGCATAATTAATCAACATTAATAACAAATACGCCCATGGAATAACAATTCAAATATTTGCAAGATATTAATTGGACAAGAAAAGAGTATTTCTATTAAAATGTAATCATCATAAGTGAATGAATTACAAACTTTCGTGTCGGCATGGTTCATAACCGAGAAACTATGTCCCTTCTAGTTGGGCCTCCACCACTTCAATCCTCCACCAAAGGCAAGCTCATATAAGAGAGACAATGAGGTTCTCAATCATGTAGGGAAGAGATTGGGTGTTGAACAATGTGTTCAGACTTAAAAGGACAAAGGGATGCAGACTCAATATGAAGTGAATAATTTCTCCAAAGTAACTTTGCTCTCAAAGTTGAATTCTTCTCCTCTTTTCCATAGCTCGGATTTGGCCCATTTGTAGCCTTCAAGTGGAACTGAAGGGTCGAGTTGGAACGTTTCCAGTATATGGAAGGTCAAGGATCATGGATCTTGTGACGTGACATGGAAACCCGATACCATTTTTTAATTTTGGGCACAAAACCCGATGTACACGGGTTGTAGTGGTGCAACCTGCATATACACATGTTGTACAATAGGTAGGGCATGTATATGTGGAAAAATAATGTTTTTAGCTCTGGGATTTGCAAAAAAAGACTTCAAGTCTTCATAGGGAAATGGAAAAAGGCATTTTGTGCAAGTTTTCATAGGGTGAGGAAAATCTTGCTATAACAGTTCCCCCATGAAGTTTCTTTCCTTCAACTGTAGGGGGGTGGCAAGCCCCTAGAAAAAACTTTCCCTGAAGCACCTGATCTCCTTGAATCAATCAAGTGTCATTCTCCTTCAAGAAACGATGTGTATTGAGGCTTCTGTGACAAGGATGTTAGAATCTCTCTTATCTTCTTAGAAGTTCATAGGAACTGATGCTAATGGTCATTATGGGGGTATGGTGATCAGTTAGAATACCCAAAATGCGAAAGATTTAAATTCTTGGGCCCTGAACTCTTTCCTGGGGGTTGATTTTCCATTGGAGGGAGTGTGGAAGGAATCCAAGATTTTAAATGTGTATGGGTCGTATGTTGCACATGCTCCTTTATGGGATTCCCACCTCAAGAATAATCTTCTCAAGGTTGAGAATCTTATCCTGGGTGGTGATTTCTCCTTGGGGGAAGTTGAAGTTTGGGGCCCTTCTCCTCGACTGAATCCCCAATTGGAGCTTTTTTCCCACCTTCTTATTGAACATAGCCTCATTGAAATTGCCCCACTCAAACTCCTTCCTACCTGGAGGAATATGAGGTCGGGTGAGGACCCAATAGAAAAACGTCTTGATTGCTTTCTGGTTTCAGATTCTCTATCGGATCCTCCTTTTTAGTTCCTTCAATGGGTTGGTAGTGGGGGAGAGTCAGATCACTCTTCTGTATGGTTTGAAATTGAAGGAGGCCCCAAGAAGCCTTCCATCCCTTTTAAATTCAATGCAACCTGGTTATCTGACGTTGACTTTCAAAAAATAATGAAAGAGAACTGGGTTGGCTATGATCAGGGCACCGACCTCTTAGCGATTTTTCAGTTTGTGGCTAATCTAAAGAGAATAAAGTAGTTGGTGATCCCATGGGCCCATGATAAGTGAGCCTGAGAGGAGCAATAAATAAGACAAATTGAGGCCAAAGTTGATCTTAAAGTGCATGAGACCCGTCGAAGGAAATTGTTGGACGATATAGAAGTCGAATGGCGTCTGAAGAGCAAGGCCATCTGGTTGAATAAATGGGACAAAAACACAAAATTATTCCACACGTATGAAAAATGCAGGAAAACATATAACACTGTCTGGAAGCTCAAGGGATAGGGGGGGCACTTTTGTCTCCTCATTAGAAGGGCTCGCCAAAATGGGGAAAAGCCACTTCCAATCTCTTTTCAAGGCAGATCAGAACACCAATATTGTAGACATTATAAGGCTAGCTCTTTTTTTTCCTAGATTTTTTGAGGAGGAAGGAAACAAAGATCTTTTTGTCGAAGTTACTGAACTATAACTCAAAGAAACGCTCCACGGCCTGAAAAAAGATAAAAGTCTTGGCCCGGATGGGTGGACTGTAGAATTCTATTTTGGATTCTTTGAGCTTTTAGGTACCAACCTTTATGAAAGTAGTGGAAGAATCTAGAAGGAATGGGAGAATGCATGCACCTATAAACTTGACCTTTATTTCCATCATCCCCAATTGAAATTGGATGAGCCACAAACTTTTAATGATTTCATGCCCATCTCTCTTTGTAACTGTCTTTACAAAATTATGGCCAAAATCATCGCTCGGAGATTAAATCCTATTCTCTCGGGCTCTATTTCATAAGAGAAATTTGGTTTCCTTGAAGGTATTTAGATTCATGAAGCGATTGATGTGGCTCAGGAGGGCCTCCATAGTCTAAAGTCCTCCAAATCTCGGGGGTCTATCCTGAAAATTGACTTATCTAAGGAATTTGATCGGGTCAACTGGTCTTATCTCAAACTCCTTCTTACTCACCTGAGGTTTACGGTTCCCTTTATCAAATGGGTGATGGATTGCATATCCTTGGTCTCCTTGTAGTTATTATTAATGGAGTTTCCTCCCCTTTCTTTCAGTCTAAGCATGGCCTAATATAAGGCCTCTCTCTTTCTCCTCTTCTCTTTCTGTTGGTGGCAAAGGGTCATAGTCGTGCTCTGGTACAGGCAGTGAGCTCAAGGGATTTTCAAGGAATTTCAGTTGCCCCTGGCCATAGAATCACACATCTTCTCTTTGTGTACGATGTGCTCATATTCTGCAATGGGCGATTAAGAGATGTGGAAAAACTTGCAAAATCATCAATTTGTTTTGGACGACCACTGGTATGACTATTAATGCTCAGAAATCCACCATCACCTTTCTTGGCTTGGAGGTGGAGGCTGTTGATTTCTACCTTTTCCTCTTTCCTTTCTAAACACTGGACTTCATTGAAGGAATAAAATATTTGGGTTTTAAGCAAAAACTAAATGATTATCGAAAGACTATTGGAAAAACTCGAAAAATGATTAAAAGGTTAGAGCTTTAGGTGGTTGTCAAGAGTAGGGAGACTTGCTTTGGCCAAAGTTGTTTTGGAAGTTATCCCTATCTATTGGATTTCCTTGGTCTGGATTCCAAAAGAGATTCCGGAAAAGGCCAGAAGAAAATGCTTCTATTTTATCTGGTCTAGCCCTCAGGATAAGTTCACTCTCCCTTGGGCTAAGTGGGATCGTCTAGCCCACCCGAAAGCCCTGGGAGGCTGGGGACTAACAAACATCATTTTGTTCTCAAAATCACTAACAATAAAAGTAGGATAGAGGATTCTTTCATTTGCCAACGTTGGGGCCACATTCATGGAGCACAAATATATTCTCCCAGACTCCATAGAAGAGTGGATTAAAAAACCAAAAAAATCACACCCAAATTGCACCATTATTTGGAAGGTAGTTATCTCCTCCTTCCTGGTGATTGAAGATGGTTTAGCCTAGAGAGTGGGAAATGGTAATCGGGTTCGAATAGGGGTTGATCCTTGGTCAGGAAGTGGAATTTCTCATCTACTTCCTAATGATGTAATTGAAAGACTCCACACACAAGAAATTCACTTCTTATCCTAAGTAGTGGATCCAACCTCCTCCTCTCTCTGGCAACAAGGATGGATGAGAACAAAAGTATTGGGCCTACTTGGTAATATTTCCCTCTCTTGGTTTAATTACATTTCTACACTCTAATTGGGTCACATTATCATATTTGAGAGAGAAGATGAACTAATGTGGCAGAAGGCTCCACATGGGGTATATACCCCCAAAATGGGTTATCTCTCCTTAACTATAGAACTCATGCAAAGGGAGCCATGTTGGTGGTGGCGTGGTCTATGGAAGCTGAAATGTCCAATGAAGGAAAATATTTTCATGTGGTGTGTCATCTACAATAAAATTCATACTTGGGAAAACATGAGGAAACGTTGCATTGTCGGTCCTGGTTAGTGTCCTCTTTGCAAAGAAGATAATGAATCCAACACACATCTCTTCTTATTTTTCTCTTTCTCTAGGAAAGTTACGCTTGAATTATCAGTCCTTCTAAATCAGGTGGTAGCTTGGGATGGGCTCAATGTAGAGCTAGCTTGGAAATCTTGGCTATAGACTCCTGCCTACAAAAGTATTAAATCTTTTCCTCTCATTGTATGTTGGGGTATCTGGTTGGCCCATAACAAAGCCATTTTCCAGGACATGCCTTCCCTTCCATAACTTGTAGCTTCTCAGGGTATCTCGATTCTCTCCCAATTCCCTTAAGAAAAATACCTCCCAGCCATTTGCATTATTCATCCTGAGCATATCAACTATTCCAGGCCCTGGGATTACTTTGATGGCACCTCCTAGAATGAAAATCAACATTGTGGAGGGGGTGTAGTCCTGTTTCTTTCAGTCGTTCACTCCCACAAACTTAAATGGGGCTAGGACCGAGCACCAACAACTTTTTCGAACTCATGGCTTTGAAACTTCTGCTTCAATTTGTTGGGGAAATGTGGGTCTGATCCATTCAATTGTTTGGAGATTCCTCGAATGTTATTAATTGGTCTCGGAAAGTTCAAATTTGCCATACTATATTTTTGATGCCTATATTGGAGGAGATATTTAGGTTTCTGGAATTATTTGACTCTTCTTCACTCAAACATGTCTACAGGGAACGAAACCAACTAGCAGATTCATTATCAAAAGTAGGGACTCTTCTCCCCTTTGGGGAATGGCACATCACTGAAGTAGTGGGGGGAGAGGTTTTTGAGTACTACCACAGGCCTTTCATTGAGGTTATGGCCCTCCCATAACCGCAGTAGGCCGAGTCATCATCTCTATCATATTCATCCAAGTTTTGCTCCTTTTTTCCCATATCTGTCTAATGTTCGGTCTTATTCCTGAATTATATATCAAAGATTTGTTTCGGTTTGTTCTCTTTGGACAAGTTTTCTGATGTTGTTTAGATTCCATGATTAGTGTATAACAACTGCAATATCCTGATTGTCCTATGTAAGACTAAGGGACTTCTGTTGTTGTGTTCATTCTACAGGAGACAATCTTGACCATTTGTTTCCAGAGATGATTGTGCTTAAAAGCAGCTACAAAATGTAATTTTGTCTCTTCAGATGAATAAAATTACGTGTTTTTTTTTCGTGGAAAAAAATAAATAATAACTACTTATATAATATATAAAACAATGAATTGTATATTTTAACAACTTTTATTATATTAGTATTATATAACATATAATATCATTAATTGTAACTAACTAACTATATTACATATTAAATAATATATTATATTATATAACTCATTAATTACAACATGTTAAACTAATGGGTTATAATATATAATACACTATATTATATATTATATAACATAGTATACTAGAACTCTTTAGTTGTTATATATTATATAATATATATAAACTAACAATTACCCAATTATATTATATGTGATACATAATATTTAATAATTAATTTATTATATTATATATAACTACATCCATTTTAACCTCAGATCGAGTGTCGAGAGGGATGAGGACACTCTATAGATCCAAGGTTAAGATGAATCTAGGGTAGTTTTTATATAGAGATATGACAATGCCATATTACACTTATACTAATTTTTTGGAAGCACGCCCGTATGATAGTGTAATAATTTTTTATTGAATGATATACATTTTTGATGTTCGTTTATATTATGGAGAATGCTCTTCCAACAATTCATAAGGTAACTTATCAATACTAGAATAATTAGAATACCAACATAACATGTTAGATAGCTGAGAGGAGATATGGCCTTGCCTGGCAGAGGTATGAAACTAGGGTTTTTGTAGGGTTCTCTTCTTTGATGAATGTATGATGTCACCCACGTGCGGATCTATCCCTCTTGATTTGATTTGATGGATGGAGAGGAGGAACTAATGGATTACACAGATGAACCACTTCAATGAATTAATATTTTGTCCTCTCCGGTCACTTCCACTGCCTCAGATTATCAGGAACTCTTTGTGGAGGTCTCCCATGCTCACGCCTCCTTTACTCACTCCTCAACAAACTGTAGATATGTGTTCTCCTCGAATTCTAGAGAGAGCACCACTTCTCCTTCTTCTCGATATGGGACACAATATCCTCTGCCCACAAGTAATATTAAGTACCTGCACCAATCATCAACTTGTGTTGAGTCTAATGGAACTAGCCCTTTCTCCCTTACGGCTGATCAATTTGACCCCCCCATAAACTCTCATGATCTTGATGATGTTGTGGATCTCCAGTACCCGTCACGTGCATCTTGTCATTTATTGGTGCAAACTTCCACTCTAACAGATGGATTTATTGGTAACTTTCTCTCTAAAGAGTTATTCTATGGGAACCTCTTGAGAATTCTGTCCTCAAAAACCTCTATGCATGGACTTGTTAACATGGAGGTCAAAAACAAACTTAGGTGACATCTTAAACAAAAGGCATGTATCACTAGTCTAGTTCTTGTAGAAGGCATCCAATTTAACAATATTTCCAATATGCAGCAGGAAACATTAGTTGGGTGTTTTTCCAGTAAAGGTTTCTCAACAAACACCCTCTGACGATGGTCCTCTCAAAATTTCTCTCCAGTATTGGGGTGTGGGGTATGTGCTATATTCTTTGCATGAGTAGTAGTGACTATGTTGCATCAGGCGTGCAGGGGTTTGGGGGAAACACCCCCAATATTTGTTTTTCCTTAGGAAATATGTCACTTTTTTGCCTCGTTTTTCGTGTTGCCTCGATTTTCGTGTCCATTGTTGGGCAGTTTTTTGGCACATGGTTTTTGCCGATGGTTTTCTATTTCCGGTTAAGGAATTAGGGTTGTTGACTAATCTAGGTCATTGGGTTAGGGTTTTGGATGTCGTTGGCTCCTATATGTATATTGTATTGTGAACCATGTATCACGATGAATGAATATAGAATATGTTGGTTTTCCCAGTTTGGGTTTCCATGGGAAAAATCTTTGTGTAATCTCTGTATTTTCCATTGTATCTTTTCTGTTCTTTTACTAAAAATCGGTTTGTAGTAAATATTGTACAAGGTTAAAATCTACATGGGGTACGAACCAAAAAGTATGGTTCTCGCCAAGTTTAGGATGGCCTGGACCTTCCACTCAACATTTGACACTGAAAAAATCCTTTTTGGTTGATGGTCTTTTGGATCTCAATCCATTTTTTTGAAGCGATGGCCAGTTGAATTTGATGCAACCACTGAATGAATGAAAATGACTTTGGTTTGGATTCACCTCCCAAGATTTCCCCTCATCTTATGGTTGTATAAGGTGTTCAAAAAAATTGGAAGCTCTATTGGTTTCTTCTATGAAGTCGATCGCTCCTTTTTCTCTTTCGGGTATATAGGTATGACCAGAATTCTAATGGGGCTCAATCTTTTTGAAGGATTAACAAAGAATATCTCTATATACTTTAATGACTCCTCCATTAATTAGACTCTCGACTATGAAGGAATTCCTTTTAAGTGTCGGTGTTTCCATATCCATGGCCATATAGAAAGGGATTGTATAAAAGTAGAGAATCATTTTCATTGGGTCAGAATAATTTCAGGGGGCTCATAAGTGGTTAAAAAAATTCTCAGGCTAAGTAGAAGGGAATTTATTCATAGTGACATCCCTCTCCTGTCAAGACTATGGCTTCCCCTCTCTAGGAGAGTGTACCAACTCCTCCTTCCACCATCATTCCTACAGAGGACTAGACGAGTAAAACTTATTCTCTTCCCCCTTCTCACCTTTCATATTCAAATGTTTGATCTTCTAGTGGGACAAAACAATCTTTAGAAATCAGGGGAATTTCATAAACTTCATTTCTTTTGGGGTTGTCGAGATTACCCAACTCACACATTGACCCTTTAATTCCTATTATCCCTAGTTCTTCCCCTACTTCCTCCTCCCCCCATCGATCATTGTCGCCCCCCCATGCCCCCCTATACAACCCCACTTCCTCCCCCCAAAGTACAACCTTTGTTCCCTTTCACAATTCCAATCCTCATCCTTTCATGGAATGTTGGGAGGTATGGGGTCCTTTGAGGACCTGGATCAAAAAACCTCCTAGAGGGGATGAAATTCATATATCTCTATAGCTAAAAAAACATGCATCTTTTGAAGTTCACATTGGCAGACATAAATATCTCATTAGGGCCCTTAGAGCATCAACCCCTGACACAGTTGCAATATGGTTATTCTTTCTCATAATTGTCACGAGATGGCCAACCCCACACAAAAAATTATCCATAAAGTGCCTCATTGATATACATTGTCCCTACATACTTCTCTTTCAATAATTTATGATCGTCGGATCCAAGTCAGTGGAATCCTTCTCTGCCTCCTTTTGGGACTTCCTTACTCTGGATGCCAATGGAAAATCTAGCGGTCTCCTCACTGGTGTTGAAATATTGGTTTTCATCGATGTCAATCCTTGAAGAAGTCAGGAATCCCCGAAGGTATGTTTATGAAACTTGTATTTGATCGAGGACAAAGGACATGAAGGACATTGTAAATGCAAGTAACTCATTCATGGATGGAAAGGACATGAAGGACACTGTAAATGCAAGTAACTCATTCATGGATGGACAATACAAATCATGCTATTTTCGATGATATGTGGTATGCCACGTGATCCTCACAGTTGAGGAGTTACGGCCTTGTGAAGTTGGAGGACCCTAAAGAATGATCTAGAAGCCCCTAGAAGGTCAATAAGAAGTTACAGGCCATTCATTAAGGGTAAATTAGTTGCAACAAGAATTTAATTAAGGGTAAAGTGGTTGCAACAAGAGAATGTGGGTTAGCCCTAAAATCAAGAGAAGGCGTAAAACAATTACAAGCTAGCACCTAAAGGAAGTCACTTGGACAGTATAAATAAGACTTCAAGACACTCCTATTAAAACCTATTGAGCACATTGAATATCTATGTTGTAAAGTGTTATGGGTAGGTACTATTGACAGATCTGAAGTAGTGAGTCTGAGGCAACAAAGTTCAGTGAAGAGAGAAGTTGTAGAGCTGAAGTTCTAGGAAAGTGTACCAGCTCCCCCTTCCACCATCATGTCTGCAGAGGACTATATGGGTAAAACTTATTCTCTTCCCCCTACTCATCTTTCATATTCAAATGTTTGTTCTTCTAGTGGGACAAAAAAATCTTCATAAATCAGGGGAATTTCAAAAACTTCATTTCTTTTGGGGTTGTCAGGATTATCCAACTCACACATTGACCCTTTAATTCTTATTATCTCATCTTCCCCTACTTCCTCCTCTCCCCTCGATCGTTGTCGCTCCCCCATGCCCTCCCTATCCTCCCCCACTTCCTCCCTTCATAGTACAACCTATGTTCCCTTTCACGATTCCAATCCTCATCCTTCCAAGGAATGTTGGGAGGTTTGGGGTCCTTTGAGGACCTGAATCAAAAACCATCCCAGAGGGGATGAGATTTATACATCTCTATAACATGCATATTTTGAAGTTCACGTTGGCAGACATAAATCTCTCATTAGGGCCCTTAGAGCATCAACCCCTGACACAGTTGCAAGATGATTATTCTTTCTCATAATTGTCATGAGATGGCCAACCCCACAAAACAATTATCCATAAAGTGCCTCATTGAGATACATTGTCCCTCCATACTCTTCTTTCAAGAATCTATGATCGTCAGATCCAAGGTCGTGGAATCCTTCTCCGCCTCCTTTCTAGAATGGGACTTCCTTACTCTAGATGCCAATGAAAAATCTAGCGGTCTCCTCACTAGTGTTGAAATATTGGTTGTCATCGATGTCAATCCTTGAAGAAATCAGGAATCCCCGAAGGTATGGTTATGAAACCCATATTTGATCGAGGAAAAAGTACATGAAGGACATTGTAAATGCAAGTAACTCATTCATGGATGGAAATGACATGAAGGATACTGTAAATGCAAGTAACTCATTCATGGGTGGACAATACACATCATGCTATTTTCGATGATATGTGGTACGCCACGTGAATCATCACAGGTGAGGAGTTATGGCCTTGTGAATTTTGAGGACCCTGAAGAATGATCTAGAAGCCCCTAGAAGGTCAATAAGAAGTTACATGCCATTCATTAAGGGTAAAGTAGTTGCAACAAGAATTTAATTAAGGGTAAAGTGGTTGCAACAAGATAATGTGGGTTAGCCCTAAAATAAGGAGAAGGGGTAAAACAGTTACAAGCTATCCCCTAAAGGAAGTCACTTGGAAAGTATAAGTAAGACTTCAAGAGACTCCTATTGAGCACACTGAATATCTATGTTATAAAGTGTTATGGGCAGGTACTATTGACAGATCTGAAGTAGTGAGTCCGAGGCAACAAATTTTAGTGAAGAGAGAAGTTGCAGAGATGAAGTTATAGGAGAGTGTACAAAATCCCCTTTCCACCATCATGTCTACAGAGGACTAGACGAGTAAAAATTGTTCTCTTCCCCCTTGCTCACCTTTCATATTCAAATGTTTTTTCTTCTAGTGGGACAAAACAATCTTCAAAAATCAGGGGAATTTCAGAAACTTCATTTCTTTTGGGGTTGTCGGAATTATCCAACTCACACATTGACCATTTAATTCCTATTATCTCTTCTTCCCCTACTTCCTCCTCCCCCCATCGATAGTTGTCACCCCCCCATGCCCCCCATATCCTCCCCCACTTCCTCCTTCCAAAGTACAACCTCTATTCCCTTTCATGATTCCAATCCTCATCCTTTCAGGGAATGTTGGGAGGTTTGGGGTCCTTTGAGGACCTGGATCAAAAACCATCCCAGAGGGGATGAAATTCATACATCTCTATAGCTAAAATACATGCATATTTTGAAGTTCATGCTGGCAGGCACAAATATCTCATTGGGACCCTTAGAGCATCAACCCCTGACACAGTTGCAACATGATTATTCTTTCTCATAATTGTCACGAGCTAGCCAAACCCACAAAACATTTATCCATAAAGTGCCTCATTTGGATACATTGTCCCTCCATACTCCTCTTTCAGGAATCTATGATCGTCAGATCCAAGGCTGTGGAATCCTTCTCTGCCTCCTTTCCAGAATGGGACTTCCTTACTCTGGACGCCAATGAAAAATCTAGCGGTCTCCTCACTGGTGTTGAAAGATTGGTTCTCATCGATGTCAATCCTTGAAGAAGCCAGGAAGCCCTGAAGGTATGGTTATGAAACTCGTAGTTGATCGAGGAAAAAGGACACGAAGGACATTGTAAATGCAAGTAACTCATTCATGGATGGAAAGGACATGAAGGACAGTGTAAATGCAAGAAACTCATTCATGGATGGAAATGACATGAAGGACACTATAAATGCAAGTAACTCATTCATGGATGGAAAATACACATCATGTTATTTTCAATGATATGTGGTATGGCACGTGAATCCTCATAGTTGAGGAGTTATGTCCTTGTGAAGTTGGAGGACCTTGAAGAATGATTTAGAATCCCCTAGAAGGTCAATAAGAAGTTATAGGCCATTCATTAAGGGTAAAGTAGTTGCAACAAGAATTTAATTAAGGGTAAAGTAGTTGCAACAAGAGAATGTGGGTTAGCCCTAAAATAAGGAGAAGGGGTAAAACAGTTACAAGATATCCCATAAAGGAAGTCACTTGGAAAGTATAAATAAGGCTTCAAGAGATTCCTATTAACACCTATTGAGCACATTGAATATCTATTTTGTAAAGTGTTACGGACATGTACTATTGACATATCTAAAGTAGTGAGTCTGAGGCAACAAAGTTTAGTGAAGAGAGAAGTTGTAGGAGCTGAAGTTCTAGGGGAGTGTACCAGCTCCCCCTTCCACCATCATGCCTGCAGAGGACTAGACAGGTAAAAATTATTCTCTTCCCCCTGCTCACCTTTCATATTCAAATGTTTGTTCTTCTAGTGGGACAAAACAATCTTAAGAAATCAGGGGAATTTCAGAAACTTCATTTCTTTTGGGGTTGTCGGGATTATCCAACTCACACATTGACCCTTTAATTCCTATTATCCCTTCTTCCCCTACTTCCTCCTCCCCCCCTTGATCGTTGTCGCCCCCCCATGCCCTCCCTATCCTCTTCCCAAAGTACAACCTCTGTTCCCTTTCACAATTCCAATCCTCATCCTTTCAGGGAATGTTGGGAGGTCTGGGGTCCTTTGAGGACCTAGATCAAAAACCCTCCCAGAGGGGATGAAATTCATACATCTCTATAGCTAAGAAACATGCATCTTTTGAAGTTCACATTGGCAGACATAAATATCTCATTGGGTCCCTTAGAGCATCAACCCCTGGCACAGTTGCAATATTATTATTCTTTCTCATAATTGTCACGAGTTGGCCAACCCCATAAAACATTATCCATAAAGTGACTCATTGAGAAACATTGTCCCTCCATACTCCTCTTTCAATAATTTATGATTGTTGGATCCAAGTCCGTGGAATCCTTCTCTACCTCCTTTCGGGACTTCCTTACTCTAGACGCCAATGGAAAATCTTGCGGTCTCATCACTGGTGTTGAAATATTGGTTTTCATCGATGTCAATCCTTGAAGAAGTCAGAAATCCCTGAAGGTATGGTTATGAAACCCGTATTAGATCGAGGAAAAAGGACATGAAGGACATTGTAAATGCAAGTAACTCATTCATGGATGGAAAGGACATGAAGGACACTATAAATGCAAGTAACTCATTCATGAATGGAAAATACACATCATGCTATTTTCGATGATATGTGGTACGCCACGTGATCCTCACAGTTGAGGAGTTATGGCCTTGTGAAGTTGGAGGACCCTAAAGAATGATCTAGAAGCCCCTAGAAGGTCAATAAGAAGTTACAGGCCATTCATTAAAGGTAAATTAGTTGCAACAAGAATTTAATTAAGGGTAAAGTGGTTGCAACAAGAGAATGTGGGTTAGCCCTAAAATCAGGAGAAGGGGTAAAACAATTACAAGCTAGCGCCTAAAGGAAGTCACTTGGAAAATATAAATAAGACTTCAAGAGACTCCTATTAACACCTATTGAGAAAATTGAATATCTATGTTGTAAAGTGTTATGGGTAGGTACTATTGACAGATCTGAAGTAGTGAGTCTGAGGCAACAAAGTTCAGTGAAGAGAGAAGTTGCAGAGCTGGAGTTCTAGGAGAGTGTACTAGCTCCCCCTTCCACCATCATGTCTACAGAGGACTATATGGGTAAAACTTATTCTCTTCCCCTTGCTCACCTTTCATATTAAAATGTTTGTTCTGTTGGCAAATTCAGTGGATAGAATGCAGTGATGGTTGTTGTCATTAATGGAAACAGTAGAGACAGTAGGATAAGAAGGATAAAACCCCGTGGGGATTTGGAAGTAAAAGCTCAGGAGGAACAGCCTTGAAGAAAACGCGCGCAGCAAGAGCTTACAGAAGAAAAAGGAAGAAGAGTCAGTGACCATTGGATCCCATCCAAATTTCCCGAAAGAACCAGGACCGTCAGATCTGTAGAAGCTGCGAGAGAGATAAATTCATTGGAGAATCGGGGATCGCGATTTCAAAGTGCAAAGTTCACTTGAAAACGAAAACCCCGAGATCACGATTTGATCGCAACCGTTAATCAAGCAGGGATCTGGACCGTTCATTTGTATGGACACGTGGCAGCCAGGAGGCCTCATCGGCAATTCGGGAATCAGGATTTCATAATGCAAAGTTCACTCTACAACGAAATCCCCGATTTCGTGATATGCAAAATCCCGACGGAATCTGAACCGTCAGATCAACATCGACTCGACCCACGTCAACAGACCACGTCAGCTAAGTAACACGTGGCACAACCAGGTAGTGACAAGTGTCAGACAGATTCAACTCTTCAGGCACATACAAGTAATGAATCAGAGTGACACGTGGCAGTGTTTAATACGTGTCGAATCATGTGTGATGACAACGCAGAGGACAGGTGGCATCGGAGATTTGGGGATCGGGAGTTCATAATACAAAGAACACAATGCATCAAGAACTCCGAAATCGCGAAATGCGATTTCGCAAAGTGATCACAGCCATTGGATAAGAATGAATCTGATCCGTTGATCATAGCCCTGTTCGGAGTTTCGGGGTTTGGGTTTTGGTATTGACAAAAATTCTGAACATCAAACATCGCGAAATCATGATA
>JASDQU010736560.1:37176-48277 GCA_032191745.1 Picea mariana
AGTTGGGCACGTGCTCACATTACACGTGGCCGTGTTATCCGACCACTACCACTATAACCTCCAGGTGTGCCCACGATGCCCCTTACGTGACACACAAGGTAAGTCGGGGGGAGTTGAACTCGAAACCTCATGGAACTTCATTTTCATGGCACTTGCCAATTGAGCTGCCCCCCTGAGGGCATGAAGGAAAATATTTTCATGTGGTGTGTCATCTACAATAAAATTCATACTTGGGAAAACATGAGGAAACATTGCATTGTCGGTCCTGGTTGGTGTCCTCTTTGCAAAGAAGATAATGAATCCAACACACATCTCTTCTTGTTTTTCTCTTTCTCTAGGAAAGTTAGGCTTGAATTATCAGTCCTTCTAAATCAGGTGGTAGCTTGGGATGGGCTCAATGTAGAGCTATCTTGGAAATCTTGGCTATAGACTCCTGCCTACAAAAGTATTAAATCTTTTCCCCTCATTGTATGTTGGGGTATCTGGTTGGCCCATAACAAAGCCATTTTCCAGGACATGCCTTCCCTTCCATAACTTGTAGCTTCTCAGGGTATCTCGATTCTCTCCCACTTCCCTTAAGAAAAATACCTCCCAGCCATCTGCATTATTCATCCCGAGCATATCAACTATTCCAGGCCCTGGGATTACTTTGATGGCACCTCCTAGAATGAAAATCAACATTGTGGAGGGGGTGTAGTCCTGTTTCTTTCAGTCGTTCACTCCTACAAACTTAAATGGGGTTAGGACTGAGCACCAACAACTTTTTCAAACTCATGGCTTTGAAACTTCTGCTTCAATTTGTTGGGGAAATGTGGGTCTGATCCATTCAATTGTTTGGAGATTCCTCGAATGTTATTAATTGGTCTCGGAAAGTTCAAATTTGCCATAATATATTTTTGATGCCTATATTGGAGGAGATATTTAGGTTTCTGGAATTATTTGACTCTTCTTCACTCAAACATGTCTACGGGGAATGAAACCAACTAGCAGATTCATTATCAAAAGCAAGGACTCTTCTCCCCTTTGGGGAATGGCACATCACTGAAGTAGTGGGGGGAGAGGTTTTTGTGTACTACCACAGGCCTTTCATTGAGGTTATGGCCCTCCCATAACAACAGCAGGACGAGTCATCATCTCTATCATATTCATCCAAGTTTTGCTCCTTTTTTCCCATATCTGTCTAATGTTTGGTCCTATTCCTGAATTATATATCAAAGATTTGTTTCGGTTGGTTCTCTTTGGACAAGTTTTCTGATGTTGTTTAGCTTCCATGATTAGTGTATAACAGCTGCAATATCCTGATTGTCCTATGTGAGACTAAGGGACTTCTGTTGTTGTGTTCATTCTACAGGAGACAGTCTTGACCATCTGTTTCTAGAGATGATTGTGCTTAAAAGCAGCTACAAATGTAATTTTGTCTCTTCGGATGAATAAAATTACGTGTTTTTTTTTGTGAAAAAAATATATAATAACTACTTATATAATATATAAAACAATGAATTGTATATTTTAACAACCTTTATTATATTAGTATTATATAACATATAATATCATTAATTGTAACTAACTAACTATATTACATATTAAATAATATATTATATTATATAACTCATTAATTACAACAAGTTAAACTAATGGGTTATAATATATAATACACTATATTATATATTATATAACATAGTATACTAGAACTCTTTAGTTGTTATATATGATATAATATATATAAACTAACAATTACCCAATTATATTATATGTGATACATAATAATTAATAATTAATTTATTATATTATATATAACTACATCCATTTTAACCTCAGATTGAGTGTCGAGAGGGATGAAGACACTCTATAGATCCAAGGTTAAGATGAATCTAGGGTAGTTTTTATATAGAGATATGACAATGTCATATTACACTTATACTAATTTGTTGGAAGCAAGCCCTTATGATAGTGTAATAATTTTTTGTTGAATTATATACATTTTTTATGTTCTTTTATATTATGGAGAATGCTCTTCCAACAATTCATAAGGTAACTTATCAATACTAAAATAATTAGAATACCAACATAACATGTTAGATAGCTGAGAGGAGATATGGCCTTGCTTGGCAGAGGTATGAAACTAGGGTTTTTGTAGGGTTCTCTTCTTTGATGAATGTATGACGTCACCCACGTGTGGATCTATCGCTCCTGATTTGATTTGATGGATGGAGAGGAGGAACTAATGGATTACACAGATGACCCACTTCAATGAATTAATATTTTGTCCTCTCCGGTCACTTCCACTGCCTCAGATCATCAGGAACTCTTTGTGGAGGTCTCCCATGCTCACGCCTCTACTCACTCCTCAACAAACTGTAGATATGTGTTCTCCTCGAATTCTAGAGAGAGAACCACTTCTCCTTCTTCTTGATATGGGACACAATATCCTCTGCCCACAGGTAATATTAAGTACCTGCACCAATCATCAACTTGTGTTGAGTCTAACGAAACTAGCCCTTTCTCCCTTACGGGTTGATCAATATGATCCCCCATAAACTCTCATGATCTTGATGATGTTGTGGATCTCCAGTACCCATCACGTGCATCCTGTCATTTATTGGCACAAACTTCCACTCTAACAGATGGATTTATTGGTAACTTTCTCTCTAAAGAGTTATTCTATGGGAACCTCTTGAGAATTCTGTCCTCAAAAACCTCTGTGCATGAACTTGTTAACATGGAGGTCAAAAAGAAACTTAGGCGACATCTTAAACAAAAGGCATGTATCACTAGTCTAGTTCTTGTAGAAGGCATCCAATTTAACAATATTTCCAATATGCAGCAGGAAACATTAGTTGGGTGTTTTTCCAGTAAAGGTTTCTCAACAAACACCCTCTGACGATGGTCCTCTCAAAATTTCTCTCCAGTATTGGGGTGTTGGGTATGTGTTATATTCTTTGCATGAGTAGTAGTGATTACGTTGCATCAGGCGCACAGGGGTTTGGGGCAACACCCCCAAGATTTGTTTTTCCTCAGGAAATATGTCACTTTTTTGCCTCGTTTTTCATGTTGCCTCGATTTTCATGTCCATTGTTGGGCAGTTTTTTGGCACATGGTTTTTGTCGATGGTTTTCTATTTCTGGTTAAGGAATTAGGGTTGTTGACTAATCCAGGTCATTGGGTTAGGTTTTTGGATGTTGTTGGCTCCTATATGTATATTGTATTGTGAACCATGTATCATGATGAATGAATATAGAATATGTTGGTTTTCCCAGTTTGGGTTTCCATGGGAAAAATCTTTGTGTAATCTTTGTATTTGCCATTGTATCTTTTCTGTTCTTTTACTAAAAAATGGTTTACAGTAAATATTTTACAAGGTTAAAATCTACATGGGGTACGAACCAAAAAGTATGGTTCTCACCAAGTTTAGAATGGCCTGGACCTTCCACTCAACATTTGACACTGAAAAAATCCTTTCTGGTTGATGGTCTTTTGGATCTCAATCCATTTTTTTGAAGTGATGGCCAGTTGAATTTGATGCAACCACTGAATGAATGAAAATGACCCTGGTCTGGATTCACCTCCCAAGATTTCCCCTCATCTTATGGTTGGATAAGGTGTTCAGAAAAATTGGAAGCTCTATTGGTTTCTTCTATGAAGTCGATCGCTCCTTTATCTCTTTCGGATATATAGGTATGACCAGAATTCTGATGGGGCTTAATCTTTTTGAAGGATTAACAAAGAATATCTCTATATACTTTAGTGACTCCTCCATTAATTAGACTCTCGACTATGAAGGAATTCCTTTTAAGTGTCAGTGTTTCCATATCCATGGCCATATAGAAAGAGATTGTACAAAAGTAGAGAATCATTTTCATTGGGTCAGAATAATTTCAGGGGGCTCATAAGTGGTTAAAAAAGTTCTCAAGCTAAGTAGAAGGGAATTTATTCATAGTGAAATCCCTCTCCTGTCAAGATTGTGGCTTCCCCTCTCTAGGAGAGTGTACCAACTCCTCCTTCCACCATCATTCCTACAGAGGACTAGACGAGTAAAACTTATTCTCTTCCCCCTTCTCACCTTTCATATTCAAATGTTTGATCTTCTAGTGGGACAAAACAATCTTCAGAAATTAGGGGAATTTCATAAACTTCATTTCTTTTGGGGTTGTCGAGATTACCCAACTCACACATTGACCCTTTAATTCCTATTATCTCTAGTTCTTCCCCTACTTCCTCCTCCCCCCATCGATCATTATCGCCCCCCCATTCCCCCCTATACAACCCCACTTCCCCCCCCAAAAGTACAACCTTTGTTCCCTTTCACAATTCCAATCCTCATCCTTTCATGGAATGTTGGGAGGTATGGGGTCCTTTGAGGACCTGGATCAAAAAACCTCCTAGAGGGGATGAAATTCATACATCTCTATAGCTAAAAAACATGCATATTTTGAAGTTCACATTGGCATACATAAATATCTCATTAGGGCCCTTAGAGCATCAACCCCTGACACAGTTGCAATATGGTTATTCTTTCATATAATTGTCACGAGATGGCCAACCCCACAAAAAAATTATCCATAAAGTGCCTCATTGATATACATTGTCCCTACATACTCCTCTTTCAATAATTTATGATCGTCGGATCCAAGTCTGTGGAATCCTTCTCTGCCTCCTTTCGGGACTTCCGTACTTTGGACGCCAATGGAAAACCTAGCGGTCTCCTCACTGGTGTTGAAATATTGGTTTTCATCAATGTCAATCCTTGAAGAAGTCAGGAATCCCCGAAGGTATGTTTATGAAACCTATATTTGATCGAGGACAAAGGAAATGAAAGACATTGTAAATGAAAGTAACTCATTCATGGATGGAAAGGACATAAAGGACACTGTAAATGCAAGTAACTCATTCATGGATGGACAATACACATCATGTTATTTTTGATGATATGTGGTACGCCACGTGATCCTCACAGTTGAGGAGTTATGGCCTTGTGAAGTTGGAGGACCCTAAAGAATGATCTAGAAGCCCCTAGAAGGTCAATAAGAAGTTACATGCCATTCATTAAGGGTAAATTAGTTGCAACAAGAATTTAATTAAGGGTAAAGTGGTTGCAACAAGAGAATGTGGGTTAGCCCTAAAATCAGAAGAAGGGGTAAAACAATTACAAGCTAGCACCTAAAGGAAGTCACTTGGACAATATAAATAAGACTTCAAGACACTCCTATTAAAACCTATTGAGCACATTGAATATCTATGTTGTAAAGTGTTATGGGCAGGTACTATTGACAGATCTGAAATAGTGAGTCTGAGGCGACAAAGTTCAGTGAAGAGAGAAGTTGTAGAGCCAAAGTTCTAGGAGAGTGTAGTAGCTCCCCCTTCCACCATCATGTCTGCAAAGGACTATATGGGTAAAACTTATTCTCTTCTCCCTGCTCATCTTTCATATTCAAATGTTTGATCTTCTAGTGGGACAAAAAAATCTTCATAAATCAGGGGAATTTCAAAAACTTCATTTCTTTTGGGGTTGTCGGGATTATCCAACTCACACATTGACCCTTTAATTCTTATTATCTCATCTTCCCCTACTTCCTCCTCTCCCCTCGATCGTTGTTTCCCCCCCATGCCCTCCCTATCCTCCCCCACTTCCTCCCTCCATAGTACAACCTATGTTCCCTTTCACGATTCCAATCCCCATCCTTCCAAGGAATGTTGGGAGGTTTGGGGTCCTTTGAGGACCTAAATAAAAAACCATCCCAGAGGGGATGATATTCATACATATCTATAGCTCAAAAACATGCATATTTTGAAGTTCACGTTGGCAGACATAAATCTCTCATTGGAGCCCTTAAAGCATCAACCCCTGACACAGTTGCAAGATGATTATTCTTTCTCATAATTGTCATGAGATGGCCAACCCCACAAAACAATTATCCATAAAGTGCCTCATTGAGATACATTGTCCCTCCATACTCTTCTTTCAAGAATCTATGATTGTCGGATCCAAGGCCGTGGAATCCTTCTCCGCCTCCTTTCTAGAATGGGACTTCCTTACTCTGGATGCCAATGAAAAATCTAGCGGTCTCCTCACTGGTGTTGAAGTATTGGTTGTCATCGATGTCAATCCTTGAAGAAATCAGGAATCCCCGAAGGTATGGTTATGAAACCCATATTTGATCGAGGAAAAAGGACATGAAGGACATTGTAAATGCAAGTAACTCATTCATGGATGGAAAGGACATGAAGGATACTGTAAATGCAAGTAACTCATTCATGGGTGGAGAATACACATCATGCTATTTTTGATGATATGTGGTACGCTACGTGAATCATCACAGGTGAGGATTTATGGCCTTGTGAATTTTGAGGACCCTGAAGAATGATCTAGAAGCCCCTAGAAGGTCAATAAGAAGTTACATGCCATTCATTAAGGGTAAAATACTTGCAACAAGAATTTAATTAAGGGTAAAGTGGTTGCAACATGATAATGTGGGTTAGCCCTAAAATAAGGAGAAGGGGTAAAACGATTACAAGTTATCCCCTAAAGGAAGTCACTTGGAAAGTATAAGTAAGACTTCAAGAGATTCCTATTGAGCACACTGAATATCTATGTTATAAAGTGTTATGGGCAGGTACTATTGACAGATCTGAAGTAGTGAGTCCGAGGCAACAAATTTTAGTGAAGAGATAAGTTGTAGAGATGAAGTTCTAGGAGAGTGTACCAACTCCCCTTTCCACCATCATGTCTGTAGAGGACTAGACGAGTAAAAATTGTTCTCTTCCCCCTTGCTCACCTTTCATATTCAAATGTTTGTTCTTCTAGTGGGACAAAACAATCTTCAAAAATCAGGGGAATTTCAGAAACTTCATTTCTTTTGGGGTTGTCGGAATTATCCAACTCACACATTGACCATTTAATTCCTATTATCTCTTCTTCCCCTACTTCCTCCTCCCCCCATCGATAGTTGTCACCCCCCCATGCCCCCCATATCCTCCCCCACTTCCTCCTTCCAAAGTACAACCTCTATTCCCTTTCATGATTCCAATCCTCATCCTTTTAGGGAATGTTGGGAGGTTTGGGGTCCTTTGAGGACCTGGATCAAAAACCATCCCAGAGGGGATGAAATTCATACATCTCTATAGCTAAAAAACATGCATCTTTTGAAGTTCATGCTGACAGACATAAATATCTCATTGGGACTCTTAGAGCATCAACCCCTGACACAGTTGCAAGATGATTATTCTTTCTCAGAATTGTCACGAGCTAGCCAAACCCACAAAACATTTATCCATAAAGTGCCTCATTTGGATACATTGTCCCTCCATACTCCTCTTTCAGGAATCTATGATCGTCAGATCCAAGTCTGTGGAATCCTTCTCTGCCTCCTTTCCAGAATGGGACTTCCTTACTCTGGACGCCAATGAAAAATCTAGCGATCTCCTCACTGGTGTTGAAATATTGGTTGTCATTGATGTCAATCCTTGAAGAAGCCAGGAAGCCCTGAAGGTATGGTTATGAAACCCGTAGTTGATCGAGGAAAAAGGACACGAAGGACATTGTAAATGAAAGTAACTCATTCATGGATGGAAAGGACATGAAGGATAGTGTAAATGCAAGAAACTCATTCATGGATGGAAAGGACATGAAGGACACTGTAAATGCAAGTAACTCATTCATGGATGGACAATACACATCATATTATTTTCAATGATATGTGGTATGCCACGTGAATTCTCACAGTTGAGGAGTTATGTCCTTGTGAAGTTGGAGGACCCTTAAGAATGATTTAGAATCCCCTAGAAGGTCAATAAGAATTTATAGGCCATTCATTAAGGGTAAAGTAGTTGCAACAAGAATTTAATTAAGGGTAAAGTAGTTGCAACAAGAGAATGTGGGTTAGCCCTAAAATAAGGAGAAGGGGTAAAACAGTTACAAGCTATCCCATAAAGGAAGTCACTTGGAAGGTATAAATAAGACTTCAAGAGATTCCTATTAACACCTATTGAGCACATTGGATATCTATTTTGTAAAGTGTTACGAGCAGGTACTATTGACATATATGAAGTAGTGAGTCTGAGGCAACAAAGTTTAATGAAGAGAGAAGTTGTAGGAGCTGAAGTTCTAGGGAAGTGTACCAGCTCCCCCTTCCACCATCATGCCTGTAAAGGACTAGACAGGTAAAACTTATTCTCTTCCCCCTGATCACCTTTCATATTCAAATGTTTGTTCTTCTAGTGGGAAAAAACAATCTTCAGAAATCAGGGGAATTTCAGAAACTTCATTTCTTTTGGGGTTGTCGGGATTATCCAACTCACACATTGATCCTTTAATTCCTATTATACCTTCTTCCCCTACTTCCTCCTCCCCCCCTTGATCGTTGTCTCCCCCCCATGCCCCCCCTATCCTCCTCCCAAAGTACAACCTCTGTTCCCTTTCACAATTCCAATCCTCATCCTTTCAGGGAATGTTGGGAGGTCTGGGGTCCTTTGAGGACCTAGATCAAAAACCCTCCAAGAGGGGATGAAATTCATACATCTCTATAGCTAAAAAACATGCATCTTTTGAAGTTCACATTGGCAGACATAAATATCTCATTGGGGCCCTTAGAGCATCAACCCCTGGCACAATTGCAATATTATTATTGTTTCTCATAATTTTCACGAGCTGGCCAACCCCACAAAACATTGTCCATAAAGTGACTCATTGAGAAACATTGTCCCTCCATACTCCTCTTTCAATAATTTATGATCGTCGAATCCAAGTTTGTGGAATCCTTCTCTGCCTCCTTTCGGGACTTCCTTACTCTAGACGCCAATGGAAAATCTAGCGGTCTCCTCACTGGTGTTGAAATATTGGTTTTCATCGATGTCAATCCTTGAAGAAGTCAAGAATCCCCGAAGGTATGGTTATGAAACCCGTATTTGATCGAGGACAAAGGACATGAAGGACATTGTAAATGCAAGTAACTCATTCATGGATGGAAAGGACATGAAGGACACTATAAATGCAAGTAACTCATTCATGGATGGACAATACACATCATGCTATTTTTGATGATATGTGGTATGCCACGTGATCCTCACAGTTGAGGAGTTATGGCCTTGTGAAGTTGGAGGACCCTAAAGAATGATCTAGAAGCCCCTAGAAGGTCAATAAGAAGTTACAGGCCATTCATTAAGGGTAAATTAGTTGCAACAAGAATTTAATTAAGGGTAAAGTGGTTGCAACAAGAGAATGTGGGTTAGCCCTAAAATCAGGAGAAGGGGTAAAACAATTACAAGCTAGTGCCTAAAGGAAGTCACTTGGAAAGTATAAATAAGACTTCAAGAGACTCCTATTAACACCTATTGAGAACATTGAATATCTATGTTGTAAAGTGTTATGGGCAGGTACTATTGACAGATCTGAAGTAGTGAGTCCGAGGCAACAAAGTTCAGTGAAGAGAGAAGTTGCAGAGCTGAAGTTCTAGGAGAGTGTACCAGCTCCCCCTTCCACCATCATGTCTACAGAGGACTATATGGGTAAAACTTATTCTCTTCCCCCTGCTCACCTTTCATATTCAAATGTTTGTTCTTCTAGTGGGACAAATAAAGTTTCATAAATCAGGGGAATTTCAGAAACTTCATTTCTTTTGGGGTTGTCAGGATTATCCAACTCAAACATTGACCCTTTAATTCCTATTATCTCATATTCCCCTACTTCCTCCTCTCCCCTCGATCATTGTCGCCCCCCCATGCCCTCCCTACCCTCCCCCATTTCCTCCCTCCAAAGTACAACCTATGTTCCCTTTCATGATTCCAATCCTCATCCTTCTAAGGAATGTTGGGAGGTTTGGGGTCCTTTGAGGACCTGAATCAAAAACCATCCCAGAGGGGATGAGATTCATACATCTCTATAGCTCAAAAACATGCATATTTTGAAGTTCACATTGGCGGACATAAATCTCTCATTAGGGCCCTTAGAGCATCAACCCCTGACACAGTTGCATGATGATTATTCTTTCTCATAATTGTCACGAGATGGCCAACCCCACAAAAAATTATCCATAAAGTGCCTCATTGAGATACGCTATCCCTCCATACTCCTCTTTCAAGAATCTATGATCATCAGATCCAAGGCCATGGAATCCTTCTTTGCCTCCTTTCTAGAATGGGACTTCCTTACTCTGGATGCCAATGGAAAATCTAGTGGTCTCCTCACTGGTGTTGAAATATTGGTTGTCATCGATGTCAATCCTTGAAGAAGTCAGGAATCCTCGAAGGTATGGTTATGAAACCCGTATTTGATCGAGGAAAAAGGACATGAAGGTCATTGTAAATGCAAGTAACTCATTCATGGATGGAAAGGACATGAAGGATACTATAAATGCAAGTAACTCATTCCTGGGTGGACAATACACATCATGCTATTTTCGATGATATGTGGTTCGCTACGTGAATCATCATGGGTGAGGAGTTATGGCCTTGAATTTTGAGGACCCTGAAGAATGATCTAGAAGCCCCTAGAAGGTCAATAAGAAGTTACATGCCATTCATTAAGGGTAAAGTAGTTGCAACAAGAATTTAATTAAGGGTAAAGTGGTTGCAACAAGATAATGTGGGTTATCCCTAAAATAAGGAGAAGGGGTAAAACAGTTACAAGCTATCCCCTAAAGGAAGTCACTTGGAAAGTATAAATAAGACTTCAAGAGACTCCTATTGAGCACATTGAATATCTATGTTGTAAAGTGTTATGGGCAGGTACTATTGACAGATCTAAAGTAGTGAGTCAAAGGAAACAAAGTTTAGTGAAGAGAGAAGTTGCAGATCTGAAGTTCTAGGAGAGTGTACCAAATCCCCTTTCCACCATAATGTCTGCAGAGTACTAGACGAGTAAAAATTGTTCTCTTCCCCCTGCCCACCTTTCATATTCAAATGTTTGTTCTTCTAGTGGGACAAAACAATCTTCAAAAATCAGGGGAATTTCAGAAACTTCATTTCTTTTGGGGTTGTTGGGATTATCCAACTCACACATTGACCATTTAATTCCTATTATCTCTTCTTCCCCTACTTCCTCCTCCCCCCCTCGATAGTTTTCACCCCACCATGCCCCCCATATCCTCCCCCACTTCCTCCTTCCAAA
>JASDQU010736560.1:103729-128234 GCA_032191745.1 Picea mariana
AAAAGATGATGAACTTTCTTAGAAGATAAAAAAATATTATGATTCAAGTGAATAACATGTATTGATAGTATCTCTCACAGGAACAATCACTCATGGAAGTGACACATGGCTTGTTGATAGTGGTGCTTCTAAGCACATGACCGTTTACAAGGATTCTATCTCAAATTTGGTTTAGAAGGATTCACCTCATAAGGTAAATATCGATGATGACTATTGGCATCCCATTAAAGGATTAGGAGAAACCTCCTACATGTTGGATTCTGGAAGACCTTTGGAGATAAATGATGTCTTGTATATACCCAATTTGAAGAAGAATCTCCTTTCTATCTCAACATTGGAAGACAAAGGATTCAAAGTTGCTTTTATTGATGGTGAAGTTCTTATGTGGCCAAGAGGAAAGTCTATTGATGATACTATTGTGATTGGTGTCCAAGAAGGAGGGCTATACAAATTAAAGGGACACTCAGATCAACATTAGTACACAACACATTAAATCCAAGTGAGCTATGGAATAAAATATTTTCTCACTTACATTATAAAGCATTACCGATCGTAAGCAAGATGGTAACATGTATGCCATAGATCCAGGTGGATCATGAAGGAATATGCAAAGGATGTGCACAAGACAATAACATGAAGAGTCCATTTCCAAGCAGTGACAACAAATCCAAAGGAGTTTTGGACATCGTACATTCAGACGTGTGTGGACCAACGACAACTACTTCACTTAGTGGGTACGTATATTATGTTTCATTTATTGATGATTTCTCACGTAAGACTTGAATTTATTTCTTGAAAGTGAAAATAAAAGTATTGAGAAAGTTCAAGGAATTCAAATCCCCTGTAGAAAATCTTTCTAAAAAGAAGATAAAGATTTTGAGGTCAGATAATGGAGGAGAGTTCACTTCAGATGACTTCAAAGCATTTTGTAGAGAAGTTGGGATTAAGAGGGAGCTCACTACTCCCTACAATCCTCAGTAGAATGGGGTAGCACAAACAAATAAAAAAACAATAATGGAACCAGTAAAGGCTATGATTCATGATCAAGACTTACCTATGCATCTATGGGAACAAGCATCCTGGACCACTGTATATGTTCAGAACATAAGTCCTCACCGTGTACTTGGGAACAAGACACCAGAATAAATTTTTACAGGAGAAAATCCAGAGGTCATCCACCTAAGAATATTTGGATGTCCTGTGTATGTGAATCTTCCCAGAGATAAGAGATCGAAGTTGGATCCTTCATGAAAGAAGGGTATATTTGTTGGATATAGTGAGACATCGAAGGCATATAGAGTCTCAATCCCTGGTTGCAATCAGATTGAGATTAGCAGAGATGTCACCTTCGATGAGAATGCAACCTTTAGTAGATGGAGGCAACATCATACATATGAGATCCATGATGATGAGCTTGAATATCCTAGAGTTGTAGATACATATGCAGGTAATGATGTTGTGCTAGAAGATCATGGTCTAGAGGACCATGACATGTCAAAAACACAAAGACCTGCAAAAACGATTATGAAGAAAAGACGACTAGCTTGGGCTCGTGAGATTATTCAGGATGTCGAGAGGTATGGTGCTCCAGATGGATCTTTCATAGAAATCAAGAAACCTCGACCATATTCCAGTTACATGTAATTGTTATGTGATATCATTGATGTTGATCCTACCTATTATGAAGAGGTTGCAGATAAGAACGTATGGAAGGATGCCATGATTGAGGAATAACAATCCATCATTAAGAATGATGTTTGGGATGTGGTTCCGAGACCAAAATACAAATTAGTTGTGAGTTCCAAATGGATCTACAAGACGGAACATTCAGAAGATGGAAGTATTGAGAAGTAAAAGGAAAGATTTGTGGCTTGTGGGTTCTCCTAGAAAGAAGGAATACATTATGAGGAGACATTTTCTCATGTGGTGAGATACACTTCGATTATATCTATACTTGCGATAGCTACAGTAATGAAATGGAAGGTACACCAGCTGGACATGAAGACAACTTTTCTGAATAGTGTAGTAGAAGAGGAAGTGTACGTAGAGTAGCCACAAGGTTTCGAGACACATGATAGGCAGTCACATGTGCATAAAGAAATCCTTGTATGGATTGAAGCAAGCACCAAGGGTATGGTATGGTCGAATTGACAACTTTTTTATGAGCTTGGGTTTTACCAAGAGTCAAGCAAATCCAAACATTTACTACAAGTTTGAGGATAGTGGACCAATGATATTGTTGTTATATGTGGATGATCTGTTTCTAGGTGTAACAAGAAGCTCATTACTAGGTGTAAGAGAAAGCTTGCATCAAAATTCGAGATGAAAGACCTGGGTATGATTCATTATTTCTTAGGTTTAGAGGTCTGGAAAAAATAGACGAGATTTTCCTTAGCCAAGGAAAATATGCGATAGAAATCCTGAAGAGATTCGAAATGATGGATTGTAAATCCATTCCCACGCCGATGGTGATGAACCTAAATTTATTGAGTGATACTTCTTCAGAGATAGTGGATGTCACCATGTACATGAAGATAATTGGTTCCTTGATGTATTTGAAAAATATTAGGCCAGATATATGCTTTGTGGTGAACACTTGGAGTCAGTATATGGTTGAACCAAGATGTGTTCACTTTATTACGACAAATCGCATGTTAAGGTACCTAAAGGGTACGATAGACTTTGGACTCCGATATGTTTGAGATCGTAAGATAAGACTGCAACGCTATGCTGATTCAAATTAGGTTGGTAGTGTCACAAATCAGAAGAGTACATAAGTATGCTTCTTTGGTTTGGGGTCAGCTATGTTTTTTTGGCTTAGGAGGAAGCAAACTAGTGTGGCACTTAGTACGGTCGATAAATAATACATAACAACATGTTTAACTAGTAGCGAAGCTGTGTGGCTTCAGAAATTTCTTGCAGGGATGTTTGATCTCAAGTTGGAGGTGAATTGCATTTTTTGTGACAAACAAAGTTGTATAAAGTTGTATAAAGTTGTCTGAGAACCCGATGTTTCATGGAACGTCCGAGAACATCGAGATAAAGTACCATTATATTCGAGATCTAGTGCAAAAGGGATTTGTGAAGCTCCATTATATTGGCACAGATGAGCATATAGCATATGTGTTGAACAAGCCTCTATCAGAGGTAAAGTTTGAGTACTCCAGGGAAAATATTGGCGTGGTCCAGAAGGACTTCCCTCCTAAGAGGGAGTGATGAGTCACATATGCGATTCTTGGAGCAGTAGTTTATAGAGTGTGGCAACAATGGGTAGTAATTTGTAGGAACACCAATTTCCCAAACTCTGTATGGATTGGGTAGTAACACAGTTCTGTGTCTGAACTGGATCAAACTGAATAGTTTCCCAGACTCCGTAAGGATTGGTTAGTAGCATAGTTATGTGCGTGAACTAGCTCAAACTGATAGATTTCACAAACTCCGTGTGGATTGGGTAGTAGCCTAGTTCTGTGTGAACTGGGTATTTTCCTAACTTTGAGTGAGCTAGATGAAGTCCTATAATGACAAAGGTCCGAAAGGACGTCGAGACCCATAAGGTCCGAGAGGACGATGAGGTTGTGCCCACTAGAGAGATTCTACATGTGTTGATGAGGCCCCAGATGGATGAATGTGACATAACCATTAGATAGTCTATGTGTGACTATGACAGAGCCAATATATGGCTATGATGGTGACTGTGATGTATCGATTCATTAGATAGTATGTGTGTGACTATGACAGAGCCTGTTTAGCTATGATGGTGATACTTGTGACATGATCTGTTTGATCATGAGATAGCCTGTGTGGCTGTGGTGATGCTACTTGTAGATTGGTCTGCAAGACCATGTGAGTCTTTCCCATGCCATGTGAGATGGATGGATGTGATTGAGACCATTACATGAAGAACATCATAGTTAATACCTCCCTATCTAAGAGGGAGTGTTAATGTTTTGGTAGTTGTGGGAGGTATTAACCTCCAATATAACCTTTGTACTTAGAGTAGAATATTCCAGAAGCAAGATAACCATTAAACATATGTGGAATACCCTAGAAGATAATTTGGCCCAAGAAGATTAATAGTAAAGTAAATAGAAGGATATAGAAAGTGAGGTCGGCCCCACATGAAAAGACACTTTGGTAGACTATTATAAATAAAGGCTAGGCGCTCGTCATTTGAACACACACTCACTCACTCAGATAGGGCGCAAGTTTAAGGAGCAGTAGTTGCAACAGAAGGAGGCACAAGTCTGGAGAGGGTAGTGCAACAGTTGTTGTGGTGTAATATCAGTCTTTCTGGTAGCTCTCTTGTGCGCTTCTCTTGGTAAATGTATGCTTCTATTGGTAGAGGTACACTCTCTTGATATTGTGTTGCTGTCGCAATAATATTGGTATTTCTAGTTAGGGTTTATCTATTGGTTCTAGTGGACTTGCCGAAATCTATCTAAGAAAAGGTTACTGTTCTTGAGGGAGGCATGTGTAAGTGCCTATGGTTGGGTGACAATGATGTGGCATTGTTTATGGTTAAACGAGCATTACCAAAATTTTAACAAAAAATAGGATGATTTTTTCTTTTTGTTGCTTCCATTGCGTGAATTTGTTATTTGTGAGTCTCAACTTCCATTGGTGTTTGTTTGTTGAAGCTGGGGAGAGGGGGGATATTTGAAAGTATCTAGGACTAAGTATGTTGTTGACCCAATCTTTTTCTCACTGGTCCATATTAGTGTGAGATTCAGAGTTTCTGTTCTTGACACACATTGCATCAAAAAGGAGACTACAAGCCAAAGAGTGGACTCTCAATGGAAAGGGATTCTTATCTTGAAAGATTTCTTTGTTTCTCGCCAACCATATTTCCCAATAGATGAATTTGGGTATTTCTTTCCATAGTCAAGTAAATAGAGGTTTTTTTATTGAAACTGCCAACATATATGTCCTTCCAATGAAGGAACATTTCATGCTAATTGTTGGATGGGAGATACCAATGAGAGAGGCTCCTATACAATTGTTCCTAGACTTTCCTAGAGAATTCTCATTCAAAGAAAAGCTGATGAATGGTTTTTGAAGCAACTTTGCAAATGGTGCATCGAGAGGGACCAACAATACCTCTCTTCTGCAATTTTTCTGCAGTCAGTATCTTGCCTTGGACCATGGTCAAACATAAATCATTCACCTTTGGTAGAGAGTCTCCATGTCATATTAAGTTCCATAATTTGGAGTGCGGGGGTCCTGGAGAGTCTTCATTCAATTGTTGGTAGCCATTTTTTATGGAGAAATATGAGCTTCCCCAATATCTTTCATCATATGATTTGGAAACGATGGGTGCACAACCAACTAAAATATGGTATATTTTAGGAACCAAGGGTTGCAAGTCGAGGGGAGGGTGGAGAGTTTTCCACCCTATCCATTTCCTATTTTTTTCCCATTGTGAATAATGATCTAATTTTATGAGTGCTCGAGTCCCTAAGTAGCTGAAGTTCTTAAATTCTCCCCAAAGGTTCTTTTCCCACTATGCTATTTGTACATATATTTATTGAGGATCAATTTCCGGGATACCGAGAGAGTTTATCTTGGATTAGTGGGGATGCTACCTTGATCAATTTCCAAATAGAGGATCTTTTTGTGTTTGGGAGAGGCATCTCAACACATCTCTCCAGGTGTTAGAAAATACCTAGCTATGATATTTTTTTTCCACCATTTTGAATGTCTTGTTACTAGTATCCATACTAGTTTTTCTCCCAGGACAATTTTCATCTTAGAGGGATCTTAGATTGCTAGTCCACCTCTATCATGGGGTTGGCACATCGTTTTCCAATTAATTAAATGAAATTATTTTGTGTTGGTATTAACTCCTTCCCAAAGAAAGCTTCTTATGCTTTTGGATATTTTATCAATTACTCCTTTGGGTGCTAGAAGTGCTACATATTGAAAAATGGTTGAGGAGAGGAAAAACTTAATTAAAGCAAATTTACCTGTGGGGTTGAGCCAACGAGCTCCCCAGTTTTGAATTCGCTTTACCATTTTCCCTAGGACTTCATTCTAGATCTAGGACAGGGGGTCTTTGAGGAGATTGGAATGCCCACATATTTGAATGAGGACTAGTGTTATTTCATCCTAAAGCCAACGACCCTTGAGATTTATGTTGAAATATTTTTCGGGAGATTCCATCCATATATATGACTTTTCATAATGTTAATTTTTCCTCCTGAAGCTAAGAGAAATTGGTCTAGTATTTTCTTAAATATTCTAGCTATTATGGTGGACGTTGCTCCCAAAAGGAGGGTATCATCCACAAATTGTGAGTGATTGATTTCCTTTATCCCTCTTGCAATTAGGAGGCCAAGGAGGCATCCCATTCAAAGATATTCTTCCAACTTCCTACTTAAGGATTCTGCCACAATAATTGTTGACCCTTGACCAAGTTATGAGGATCCTTGGTCATGTTTAACCTATTTTTGGGACTTCGACGGGCTGTCGAAGGCGGAGCACAAGTCAAAGAGGAGAGCGCGGGATATCGACCCCCTTTTAAGTCTTTTTGGGTTTTGGGATTATGTTGTGATACTTATATGTTTAGTATAATGCACTCATTAATTATCAATCCGGGATTCGTAATCAATAGAGTTGCAAGACACCAGTAAGAAAGGTAATTCTAATGTCATGAGTATAGAACTATTCTAGACTATGCATGCTGAAAATAAGGCAAACTAGCAAAACAAAACATGTTTGTCTTTCACAGAGAGGCTATCTACTCCTTTATGGAACATGCAAGTATGAGATGGAGTTCTTTTGACAGATCAATTCTGCTATCTGGCCCAGAAAACGAACTATGCAATCATGCTTCTGAAAGGGAAATCACACATCAATCGTCGAGACATAGTATGGGTAGTTCAATAGTCAATATACCGAGTATGTTGTGGTTCACAATGTGTTGTTGTAAACTTCACTAGTTCTCCATCAATTATGTATGACTACTACTGCCAACATTCATGTCCATGAAACAAAATAAAATTCATAAAAACAGAAACAAAGCATATGCAAAACAAAGTAAGTAAAGATCTCTCAATAATCGAAACCTAAACTGAACTATACTGCTATCCTCTGAAAGGGTAAAAGCTTCAGCTAGTCTAACATTTATACTATTGAAATCAACTACTAACACTAATCTATAAGGATGTTGACCTTTGTTGGGCGGTGGGCCCTTGCCGCTTAAACAGGTCAGTGACTAGAATTTACAGTAAGCTTGCTTTCGATCCACACATTAATCTTACCCAAACTTCAAGATATAGAATTAAACTATGCTAACAACTTAACTCACATTCATTCAGAAACGATCAAGACATGGAAATAAATGACATCCTTCTATTAAACTTCAACTCATAATATGTTCTACAATATGTAACACTGCTTCACATGCTGGATTATACTAACTCTCTACTACCTCCACCATCCTTGTCATGACTATTTAAACAGTCTTAGTCATGAAACACAAGGAGGTGAAATCTTTAGCAAATCAGTCAATTGCCAAATTTATATATTCGGTTACATATTTTAAGATTCATCCTCATGACACAAAGTGTATGAGGATGAAGCAATAAACAAACAAGCTTACCATAACCTTGCTAGAGATTTAATGATTCAACAAACATCCAACAATTATCTTTGGTACGATCTGGAGCTAAACTTGGTATATTCTGCTTCCTATATTGGTACCAGATCGTGACAGGTGAGATTTGGTAAATGGTACCAGATCCGAATAGTGCACAAGTGGTTGGTACCAGACTAGAACAGTCTGTGGCTGTTGGTACCAGATCGCGACAGTGAATGGTTCGGTACCAGATTTGAATGGAAGGTGCACTTGGTACCGGATTCAGACAGTGGAAATCTGGCGCATAAGTATCGGATGGCTGAGATGGTACAGAAAGGCTAGACTCATCTAGAGGTCAAAGGTTACACATGGCAAATTAAAACATTAGTAAATGAAACATTTAGTCTCCTAGCTCAATAAACCACAAAAATGCATGAATTAATTATACTTTACCTTATGACCTCATCAATGGCTAATGGTAGTGCTCTTTGTCATTTATCTAAGCTTAGGTAAGNGCAACTGAAACAAACCCAAAATTTTTCAAAATTTGAGACTCCATTCTTTACTTCTGTGGATCAATGATGTTGATGGCTGAGGCTTCTGCTTTCAACTCCCATTTTATGACCCTAATGTAAAGAGTCTTAGTACCTTCTTGAGCTTATTAGAAGTCTCTTCATGGTCATCTTGAAGTTGTTGGCTGGTTTCCTTCAGTTGCTCGTTTTCCTTTTTGATATACCTGTCCAATAGTTGGTATTCCTTCACTTCTTGTTTGAGTTCCTGGTTTTGTTTTTGCAGCTCCCCAATATTTTTCTTCATCCGTGCTTTTGTTAAGGTCCTTGTAGACTCCATTGTTTCTGGCTGGACGTATTCTCTTTCCTACACTTCCTCCCTCATCCCACATAAAGTAATAGTGCCTTGTTCCTCAATCAAGCTAGGGATGTCATCCTAGACTGATAGGTCTTCAGAAGGGGAGGTAATATCTATTGGATATTCATGTGTATGAGGACTGCCAACTACTTTTCCTTTCTTTGCCATGCTCCTTTTGGTTCTTTTACAAGGAGGTACTGGATCAAGGGTGCTCACATTCTTCCTTTTCTTCTTTTCTATTTGTGGAATGGTTACAGGGGATTGTTCTATAGACTTTTCATTTTTATTTTCTGAGCTATTCTTCTCTTTCCTCACAGTTTTTGTCTTATGACCCTTCTCCTCAAGTGCTACTGTTGAAGTCTCCTCTACTAATTTGGTTTTACCTTTTGATTCTTGAATTTAAAAAATCTTATTGACTGTGGAAGAGGGCCCTGCTTGTTTACTAGCTTTATCGTTTTGGCTCACTGTTCTGGATGATGATGGAGTTACCTTATCTTTCTTGCCCTTTTTCTTTTGAGGTTCCTTATCTTTCTCTAGAGCAAGCTGGGCTTCCTCTACAGGTTTGTTTTCTGTGGGAAGGTGTTGAGTGATGAGGATTTTTCAGCTAATCCTTTTCTTCCTAATTTCATGTATAACTAAAATCTTAATAAGACCTTGATGATAAATGCTAGTCTTCTCAGTTTTGGATAGGGATTTGACACCTCTTACCATATTGTTTAGACTCATCCATAACAAATATGGTAAATCAATTTCAGGGCCTCCTTCAAAGTGTAATAGAATCCTAAGATGATATATGAAGGTTATAGCATACCTGCCCTCACAAGTGAGGAATCATTGAAGACTAGCAAGCATTGGATGATACTCTTCCTTGATATAGTTCTTAGGAATCTCCTTTTTCCAATCAGGGTGCTGATGGTCTTCTTTCAAAAATCGTTGGCACATTTCCTTGTTGATTCCTACTCCTTTGAAATACTTGGCTCCTCTATTAGGTAATCCCGTGGCTTCCCTTAAGGTTGCTTCATTGATTGTTAGTTTTAGATTGCCTATGTGCTCAATATCTCCATCGTAACCCTGAATAAATGTGTGAGATACCTTCTCATGATAGCCTATGAATTTCTCCAAAAATGGCATCCATCCTGCTCTAGCATACTTCTCTCTACACCGCTATAACTCCTCGGTCTCTCTATAAATCTGGAATACTGGTTCATGTCTACTTATAACCATCTTTATAAATTGTGAGAAAAAAAAAATCAGGTTGTAGTGCAAGGATTTAGTCAGCTGATGAGGGTAAGGGTTTGGTACCGGAGATCATAGGGAGGAGTAAGCTCGGAACTGGAGAAAAGTTGGTAACGGAAAAAAAAACTATGGTGATGGTGTTGTTAATTCAGATGGTGAGTTTAGGTAAAGATGCCATAAAGGACAATTAGGACAAGATGAGGCTCATCTGGATGGCTTTGCCACCAAGATAAACCATTTCATTTCTGACCGTTAGTGCAATGATGGGGATAGAACATTGGGTGTCGAAGCATTATTGTTGTTAGGTGATTGGACTTTTGAGTGGTAAATTTTGATGTTGAATCATAGCTTTTGACATGAGATACATTCATGATTTCTTAAGGATGAAGCACGTTTGTGGCTCATCATTACTAGACATGCTCCATATTCACTCTTTTGACGTGATTTTACCTTCAATCATTTTCAAGTGCTTATGTGATGAGAGGATTGATTAAGGTTAGGAATATGGGTATGAGGGAAGTAATAGTTAGGTGCATGGTTTTAATATTAAGGTCATAAGATCTAGTATACGTTTTCATACCTCTTGTAGTTTTATAATCAAAGGAAAATAAATAATACCATGTTACCTTTGTTTTTACCACTGTATAATCAATACCCATAGCATATGTGATTGCCTTTGTATTTAAAGCTTGCAGATTGTCAGAGTTCATCTTTTTAGGCTAGAGTTTTCTGGAAGCTTGGTACCGGAATTTCCTGTACTTCATGAGATTTCTTTATTCTGTGCTTGTCTTCTTTTGTGTCTGGTTCTGTAGTGTTGTAGTGTGAACTTGCTGGTTTCTGAGGATGAGTCTGAAAAGAGATCTTTGACCCTCCCCCATGCCGAGGATGTTGCATATCCTTATGCAAGAAGATCTAACATCTTGTATCATAATGGAAGAAAAATGATAAGAGAAAAGAAACCAAATCAAATTCCAAAAGTACATTTATCACCTAGCATATGATCACATGCCTAACAATTTTGAAATTGCCTTTCTTTTGATGACTTATTGACAAGGGTAGCATTCAATAGTGAAGATAGGGAGGTGTTTATATTTTTGCTGGAAGAACAGATCCAACCTAACTTGGTTCAGAGATTTACTATCATTAGATGTTATGGATAAATTTCACAGTATAAGTAGACGAGACTCCCTAGTTAGGACTCCACTCTTAAGAAGATTCCTTCTTAGGTAATGTAGGATTTAGATGTCAGACCGGTAAGGTTGACTTAAGGTAATTCTCAAATGGCCATTTGCTTGTAATAATTATCTTTTTTTATTAATCTGGAGTTTGTATCTCATAAATGTTAACAATGAGCTTTGCTTGTAGTGTTCATCTTTTAGATGACAAAAGTGAATTTTTCAACCAGACAAGTATAGATGAGACATTTCTCAACCAGAACCCACTGCCAGCAAGCTTGTTCAGTAATCTGGTGGGGTATTTGTGATAATTAGTGAGGAACATCCCTTCCCCAGGCAGATTGCCCCATTGCCAACAAGCTTGTTCAGTACCCTGATGGGTTTGCCTAGTCATACCACAGACTGGTCCCTGTTGCCAACAGACCTGTTCAGTATCCCGACGGGTTAGTCTCTTAAACCCTTTTTCCATCAGAGGCTTCTTGTCCATAGTCACCTATTTTGTTTTTTATTAAAGAGTGCTTTTGCACGGTGACATGGGAGGCTTGTCTGAAAAGCTTTTTACAGGCTGGGATGGTATTGGGTATGAAGGTATATTCTCTTATTTGAATGTCTATAAATATTTGTTTGAAGGAAAAATAAACTTATGTATGCACATTATTTATTTAGAATGATCCAGATGTATAATTCTGTCTGAGTTTGTCCATAAGAGAATGACCTAAAGTTACCTTAGGGTACTGATACATCCTCTTCCATAAAAATTTTCCTAGTGTACCCATGACAGAGAGTGCTCATATACTCATATGTTACTCTTTAGTAAGGGTGATCCAATGAATACTATTGAAGTCAAGGTAGGGTGAGATAGTTACTTGTAGGCTAAAATATATTTTTATCCCTTAATCATGCTGAAATACTGGATAAAGGCAACTTCTATACTATGAAGCAGATTAAGCATGGTTCTTTTAACGATCATAGGTAAAGATTATGTCTTCTTTGTCAAGCAACAAAACCAAAAGAAATTTAAAAATTCTTCCCTTAGCTAGCAATAGAACCAACAGAAAATAAAAATTCTTCCCTTTAGTCAACAACATAACCAAAAGAAATTATTGCTTCATGAGGGCTGCCATTTGATGCTGCATTCGGCTCCTTGGTTCCAACTTGAGTGATTACTGCATGGCTTCATACTTCATAATATTTTGAAATAGGCATAGCATTCCTTAGGTGATGTGTCCTGATAGTATCGTATAAGGACAGACTTCTGGTACAGGACCAACACAGGATTTCTAGTACCGGATCAACATAGCTGGTACTGGACCAGAACAGAGTATTGTTGATGCCTACAAACTGATGTTTAGCAAGTTCGTGAAGGATCAAATAAATTATAGAAATCTACTTATAAAGATAAAAAGTAAAACAAAAGGAGGTAAGAGTCCACTGTTACCTTCAACTTATTAACAAAAGACAATACACACCTATGTACAAAAGTTTTTAAAATTAAACCAATCAATCAATGTGTATCAGTAGGAAGGTCTCCTTCCTTACTGATCACCTACATATCTAAATTATGTAGTATACGAGTCAAAAATTCCTCTTTTGATAGGGGTTTGTTATAAATTCTCAACCGGTGACCATTCATAAATAGTGGTGTTTGATGTTCGTCAATTGTCTTTATCCTAATTAAACCATTATCATAGACTGTGCCAATTTCGTAAGGTCCCATCCAATGAGTAGTTAACTTACCTTTGAAGTTATTGAATCTGTTGTCATACAACAGGGCCCAATCCCCTTGTTGAAAATTTTTCTTTTTGAGATACTTTTCATGCCATTTTTTTCTCTGCTCTTGAATGAGGGTGGTTCTTTGAAGTGATTCCTGCCTAATTTCGTCCAACTCATGAAGTTGCAAGAGTCTTTGTTGTTGGGCTTCATCCAAGTTCATGCCAACTTGTACTGCAGTCCTGAAGGTTTTGATATGGAATTCTATGGTGAGAAGCATCTGCTTCCCATACACCAACTCGTAAGGTGTATGTCCTATTGTATTCCTCTAGGTGATTCTGTAAGCCCATAAGGCTTCTAGTAATCTGTCAGCCCAATCCTTGTGGTGTAGCTGTACTATTTTGGTAAGAATGGATTCAATAACTTTGTTGGTATATTCTACTTGTCCATTTTCCAGTGGATGGTAGGGTGTAGATTTCCTGTGTTTGATTTGGTACTGTTCTGTAACAGCTTTGACTAGATTAGAGGTAAATTGAGTCCCTTGATCAGTCACAATTTCTCGGGGTACACCAAATCTAGTAAATATGTCGTTAAAAAGGAAATATACTACTGATTGTTTGCTTGCAGCTCGTAAAGCTTTTGCTTCAACCCACTTAGTCACATAGTTGGTGCATACAAGTATATACTTTTTCTAATGGTTAATGGGCCCTACAAAATCTAATGCCCATTTATCGAAAGGCTCAATGACTACTTGGGATTGAAGTGGCATTTGGTCTCATGCAGTAGGCTTACCCATTCATTGGCATTCATCACAATTGGATACATAAGTTTTAGCATCTTTGAAAATATGAGGCCAATAATAATCAGATTGCAGAACTTTATAAGCGGTCCTCTTGTCTGCGAAGTGTCCTCCATAAGGACCATCATGGCAGGCTTGCAAAATATCATGAATTTCATCTTCCCTTACACATCTCCTGATTACCAAATCTGGTCCTATTTTGTAGAGACAATCATCGTGCCACATGTAGTTTTCACTTAGCTGAATTACTTTCTGTTTTTCTCTAGGAGACAATTTCTGAGGCATTTTCCATATCGCAAGATATTTAGCTACATCTGCATACCAAGGAGTAAATGTAGAAATAGAAAACAAATTTTCATCAGGAAATTTATCTTTTACTGGTGCATTATCTCCCAGATGAATCATTCTAGATAAGAAATCAGCCACAATATTATCCTTACCATGTCTATCAATAATGTTGATATTGAACTCTTGTAAGAATAACAACCGTGTTGTAATTCTAGGATTTGCTACAGGTTTGTTCATTAAGAATTTGATGGTTGAATGACCAGTGTGTACAAAAACTTGATATCCTCTAATATAGTGTCTAAATTTATTGATAGCATGGAACACAACTAGCAATTCTTTTTCTGTGACTGTATAATTAACTTTAGCTGGAGAAAGATTTTTACTGACAAAGTAAATAGCATAAGGCATTTGATTTTCCCTTTGTCCAAGAACTGCCCCAAGGGCTGTGTCTGAGGCATCGGTACAGATATGAAAAGGAAGGGACCAATTTGGTCCTCTTAATACAGGGGTAGTTGACAATTTCTGTTTTAGAATCTCAAAAGATATTTGGCATTCATCAGCCTAATTAAATTCGGCTTCTTTAGATAATAGTAGCTAGCATGCCCTAAAAAGATGCAAACTTCCTTTTGTGAGGAAGGTATTCTGATTTGTGTGATAATATGAATCTTTGCCGTATCAACTCTCATTCCAGAACCAGAGATGTGATGTCTCAAAACAATACCTTCAATGAGCATCATTTTTGACTTTTCATTACTTAAGGAAAGATTAGTTTCCTTACACCTAATCAAGACTTTTTGTAGACTGGTCAAAGCTTCCTGAAAGTCTTTTCCATGGACTGTAAAGTCATCCATGTAGACTTCCACGCAATCATTGGTCAAGTCAGAGAAAATGGCTAGGACAACCCTTTGAAAAGTGGCTGGGGCATTGCAAAATCCAAAAGGAAGAACCCTATAAGCATAGGTTCCCCATGGGTAGGTGAAAGTGGTATTCTCTTGGTCTTCAGGTGCTATTTGTATTTGGTTATAACCACTAAACCCATCTAGGAATGAAAAATACTTCTTCCTGGACAAGGTATCCAACACCTGATCAATGAATGGTAAGGGAAAATAATCCCTATGGGTGGCTTTGTTCAACTCCCTGAAGTCTACACATATTCTCCACTTACCATTTTTTTTGGGAACTATGACAAGTGGAGACACCCATTGACTATCTGAAATGGGGTATATGAGATTGGCTTGAAGGAGTTTCTGCAATTGCTCTTTTACAATATCTTTGAGGGCTGGATTCATCCTTCGCTGAGGTTGTCTAACTGGTCTGATTTGGTCATTAGTGTATATGTGATGTGTACATGTGTCAGGGTGAATGCCTTTCATGTCTGCATAATCCCATGCAAAGGAAACAAATTGTCTTTGAAGCATTTCAATTACTTGTGATTTTTGTTTTGGTTCCAAACTAGAGTTGATATACAAAGGTTTTCTTGGGCTAATCTCATCAATTTCAATACTTTCTTCCTTTTCTGAGGAAGCTGGTGATAAAGTATATAATTGAGTGATATCAGGGTGCCAAGTTTGTTGAAATTCGGAACTGAAAATCTGTGACAACTCTGCAAAAGACCTTGGATATTCAATACAATTTGTATCAGCCAAAAATAAACTTAAGACTTGTTCATCTTATTGTTCTTGCATTCCTCTTACTTGTTCAAGTGTTAACAGGGGTCTGATGCAATCTTCTTCTCCATAAGGGTTTTCTAACCAAACATGTATCTTTTGTGTCGGTTGGGCAGGAGGGAAGAGGACAAGCTTTTGGATATGTGTGCCATTGGATATAGTCATCTCACCAGACCGACAACTGATAAAGACATCTGCTGTGGCCAGCCAAGGATGACCAAGAACCAGAGGGTGTCCTGGTTTTATGATGATTTAGAATAGATGACTAAAAAGTCTATTGGATATTCCCAAGAAGCTAGAGTGACTGTGACATCATCTAGACTTCTTGCAGGGCTAATGACTGACTTATCTGCCAACTCTATCATGGTTTGGGTTGGTCTTAACTGGTTGATTTGGAGATTTTTCATATTGTCAAAAGGCATTACATTAATTGTTGCACCCAAGTCAATGAGTGTGCTTGGTAAGGAAATACCATTAATTTCAACAGTGACTACTGGGTTCCCAGGGTCATTATATTTGTATGTCATTTCAGAAATAAATTCAGATAATTGCCCCACCACCTAAACAAGGGGAGGTTCCTTCTTCTTCCTTCCTGGTTTCTTAAGGCAAAGATCCCTTATGATTTTGGCATATATGGGGATATCCTTAATGGCTTGTAGCAGAGGTATTTTTATACATACATTTCGTAATTCATCCTCTATATCTTTGTGCAAGGGTGGGTCAGGTTTCTTCACTAATAGTCTTTCGGGGTAGGGTGGAAGATTAACTTGTTGAGGTAGTCGTACATACTAAGAAGTGATTGGAATAGGAGGGGAAGTCTCTTCTTCTGCAGGGGTGGTTTGAGTGTTTTCTTCCTCAGAATGATTATCATTTTCTTCCTGAATTATTACTCCAGGATTTGATTGATTTACAACTTTCCTTGATCGTAGTTGAATTTCATAGGTGGGAAAGGTTTGAACTTCTGTATTCTGCACCGGGTGGGTGGGTCAATTATTGGGGTTAGGGACTGGCTGGGCAGGGATTGCTGTTGGTCTCGGAGGATTGTGGGCAGCTTGGTTTTGTGGCTGTTGATTGGCATTTATAGATACTTGCTGCTGCTGATTAGGGTTCAAGGGGGTTGTAAATTGTTGCTGTATAGGAGGTGGGAGTAAAGCTTGCATCTATGATGGGTTAAATCCAAGTAGTAATTGAGAAATGTTTGCAGGATACTGTGGATATGTAGGGTAAGAGGGATTCCCATACACAGGCCCCCTCCAACCTTGTTGCCAAGGTTGAGTTTGGGCTTGCTGAGGTGTCCATTGTGGATAGGGGACTGGATGGGGCCCCCATTGTTGCTGTTGATATTGTGTATTAGGGTCATAAAATGTATTGGGGTTTTGTGCTCTCCAAGGTCTTCTGGAAGGGTATGGTTGTTATTGTGAGACTCCTCCTCCCCTATACATGGCTTGTAGCTCAAGCGAAGTTGGACAATCAGATGTGGGGTGTTCTAGTGTACATAGGCCACTGATTTCTATGACATTTAATGGACATTCTTTCTCACCATGCTTCTTTTGGCATCTGGGACAGAAGATTGTTAAAACGGTCTCTTCTTCTTGTTTCTTTTTCAGTTTTAGGGTATCTAATTGGTTACTGCTTGTGCTCAAGATGTATGTTTTAAAGTTCTCTAATAAGTTTCTTAACTCAATTCTGGTGATAGTTCCTAAGCTTTGTCTTGTATTTCTTCTAAAAGAATCTCTTGGTGTTTTGCTTGTTTTAGCTTGTCCTCTTGAGTATCTTCTACAGTAATCTGCAATCTTTGCAAAAGGCTTTTGGTGCACATCTCCCGAACTTAATAAGTTTAAAACTTCTATGCAATCATCTCTAATACCCTTCAAAAATACGGTTCTTACTACAGTTGGGTCTGTGGTGAATAGTTTTGATTTCTGATAGTTGTATAAGAACCTTTCTAAGTAGTCTTCAGGGATTTCATCTTCTGTTTGCTGCATTTTAAAAATGTCATTTTTAGCATTATCCTTACAATAGTCTTGGTATTTATGTAAAAATGTGTTTTTCATATGATCCGAAGAGAGGATTGTATTTTCTCCTAAGATCATGAACCATCTTAAGGATGAATCTTTCATTGTAGCAGGAAAGATCTTAAGTTTTTGGGCATCGTCTGAGTAGTTATAGCTTCTACATAATATGTTGAACTTGAATAAGAATAAGTCTGGATCTTCAGTTGACATACCTCTGAAAGTGAGTAATGATGATAGTGGGATGTTTTTCATGCTGATGTTTCTGGAAATATCCAAGATTGGAAACCCAAAGGTCTCAGTCTCAGTGGCTACATTTCCTTCTTCTTTTGCCATTCCACTGATAGATGGTTCAGAAACTGGATTTTTTGTATCTCCTAAGCGTTCAACAAATTCACGTTCTACCTGCCCCAATGTTGATTCTTCCATTTTAGGTTCTTCTTCTGGAGCCTTGTTGGCTCCCCTTGAACTTCCTCCTAGTGGAATCTTTCCTGCACCAGTGTNGTTGTTTTTGAATCTTTAGAGCTTACAAATCTACCCTTAATATCTCTATATCTATGCATAAAATGAAAATTTGATTCTTAACTGAATTGAAATCCCAATTCTATCTAAGAAGTAAGAAGACAACCTGGCTTCAGAGAACCCCACTCTAGTGGCCACATGGATCTTCACTCACGTCTTAAAAGTTTTATCCTCTTCCTTCAGGCAACCTTTTAAAATCGTTCAAAAACTATGCAAACAATCTAAGCTAAAAATCACTTCCTACTATTTGCAACTTTCCGACAACGACGCCAAAATGTTGTGCTACTTATATGTTTAGTATAATGCACTCATTAATTATCAATCTGGGATTCGTAATCAACAAAGTTGCAAGACACCAATAAGAAAGGTCATTCTAATGTCATGAGTATAGAACTATTCTAGACTATGCATGCTGAAAATAAGGCAAACTAGCAAAACAAAACATGGTTGTCTTTCACGGAGAGGCTATCTACTCCATTATGGCACATGCAAGTATGAGATGGAGTTATTTTGATAGATAAACTCTACTATCTGACCCAGAAAGCTAACTATGCAATCATGTGTCTGAAAGGGAAATCACACATCAATAATCACTCTTCAATCATCGAGACATAGTATGGGTAGTTCAATAGTCAATATACTGAGTATGTTGTGGTTCACAATGTGTTGTTGTAAACTTCACTAGTTCTCCATCAATTATGTCTGACTACTGCTGCCAACATTCATGTCCATGAAACAAAATCAAATTCATAAAAACAGAAACAGAGCATATGCAAAACATAGTAAGTAAAGATCTCCAAACAATCGAAACCTAAACTGAACTATACTGCTATCCTCTGAAAGGGTCAAAGCTTCAACTAGTCTAACATTTATACTATTGAAATCAACTACTAAAACTAATCTATAAGGATGCTGACCTTTGTTGGGTGGTGGGCCCTTGCCGCTTCAACAGGTCAGCGACTGGAATTTACAATAAGCTTGCTTTCGATCCACACATTACTCTTATCCAAACTTCAAGACATAGAATTAAACTATGCTAACAACTTAACTCACATTCATTCATAAACGATCAAGACATGGAAATAAATGACATCCTTCTATTAAACTTCAACTCAGAATATGTTCTACAATATGTAACGCTGCTTCACATGCTGGATTATACTAACTCTCTACTACCTCCACCATCCTTGTCATGACTATTTAAACAGTCTTAGTCGTGAAACACAAGGAGGTGAAATCTTTAGCAAATCAATCAATTTTCAAATTTATATATTTGGTTACATATTTTAAGCTTCAACCTCATGACACAAAGTGTATGAGGATGAAGCAATAAACAAAAAAGCTTATCATAACCTTGTTAGAGCTTTAATGATTCAACAAACATCCAACAATTATCTTTGGTACGATCTGGAGCTAAACTTGGTATATTCTGCTTCCTATATTGGTACCAAATCGTGACAGGTGAGATTCGGTAAATGGTACCAGATCCAAACAGTGCACAATTGGTTGGTACTAGGCTAGAACAGTCTGCGGCCGTTGGTACCGGATTGCGACAGTGAATGGTTCGGTACCGGATCTGAATGGAAGGTGCGCTTAGTATCGGATTCAGACAGTGGCAATCTGGTGCATAAGTACCGGATGGCTGAGCTGGTACAGAAAGGTTGGACTCATCTAAAGGTCAAAGGTTACACATGGAAAATTAAAACATTAGTACATGAAACATTTAGTCTCCTAGCTCAATAAACCACAAAAATGCATGAATTAATTATACTTTACCTTATGACCTCATCAATTGTAAGGTAGCTAGAGAGGTAGTGGAGGGGCCCAGAGGGCCCATAGTGATAATAGTGGAGGTCATTCAATGTAAGGTGGACTAGATCCACTATATTATTAAATAAGGCCCACTATGGTAGTTAGATATAATAAATGGGTAATTAGATATAATAAATGTAAGAGGACTTCTTAGAAGCTTCTACTTCTAGAAGATTCCTCCTCTAGAATGTTCTTAGGTGATGGTAGCACTATATAATGGGATTCAAGAAATGCAATAGGAAATGAAAAGAGTATTGTATTGTGAGTTGTAGCTCAATAGGAGGATGCCCCCTCGAAGAAGCAAGTGAACAGGAGAGGATCCCTTCCATAATAGGATCCATTGTATGGTGTTGCCCTACCTCAAGGGTTTGGTAATAATAAAGTGTGGTTTCTTCTATATTTCTTTGTCGATATATTGTGTATTCAGTATTTGTGGTGATTATATTTGTAGATCTATTCAGGTTCTTAAAAATTGGTATCAGAGCACTTTCCTTGGCAGACATTGTGGGCAAATATTTTTATTTTTGCATATTTTTTTTTGGAGAATAAAAAAGAGGGCCGCGACATTACAAAAATTTTTGGTATATTTTTGTGCAAAATTTGTAGAATAGGTTGTATATCTGAGTTCCTCTTATAAAAACACCCAAGTTGGAAAAAAAAATCGTCCGAAACGGAGTCCAGGAAGTCAATATATTGAAGTTTTAAAATCTGCAATTTTTGAGGGTTTTTTCTGCGGACAACGACGATATTTTTTTTATATCTATAGCAGTTGAAGGCCTGATTTGTCCAAAAAAATTAAATATCTAAGTTCCTCTCACAATTTAACCCAATTTCAAAAAATAAATCAGCTGAAACAGAGTCCACGAAGTGAGGTTATGAGCATTTTAACTTCAACAGTTTTTCAGGGTTTTTTCGGAAAATGCCGTGATTTTCTGCAGTAAGTTATTGTTCTATTTTTTGGGTTTTTTTTTTTACGGCTGCGGGACCGAAGAGTTCATAGGGTACTCATATGGATATTTCCTCTCAAACCCTCAAATAAATTCTTGAAGCATTCCAATCTCAATTGTATGACACATTGTGTGGCACATTGCATGACAGATTGCATGACCTTGAAGATGGCCTCAATGATAGTTTTCGTAGTATTCAAGATTCATTGGATAGAATGCAAGAGAGATTTATTATGGTGGACATCAGGGATGAATATACTCAAGAAATATATTTTTGGTATGATTTTGAGGCCGATTGTAATGATTGGTATATGGATAGTTGTCATTTATGGGATGACAACCACTTCCATCTTTTATTTGATGATTCTACTCCACCTTTTGTAGAGAACATCAATGTGACACATCAATACCTATTTATGATTACCAGTGTCTAGCATGCACATTCTACAATGGTATTGTTCCTTCCAGATTCAACTTTGACCCTTTCCCACTATGTGGATGGATATTCTTATTTGGATCCACATGATAGGTGTCAATATTGGGAGCATAATTTTCAATTGGTTATTGGGTGTAGATATCTTCAGTGTGGAGTTCACATGAACAATTGGACATGGGATCCTGGTTTACAATGGCTGTTGGAATACTTCAACACGGTGGCTTCCATTTCTCAATGGGACCCTGGTTCTCTAGTCTACTTCAACACTATGGTCCACACTTATCCACGGGACCCTGGTATATGGTTGTACATCAAGCGTTGAGGACAACACTTTCATAAGGGGGATGGAATGTAAGGTAGCTAGAGAGGTAATGGAGGGGCCTAGAGGCCCCATAGTGATAACAGTGGAGGTCATTCAATGTAAGGTGGACTAGATCCACTATATTATTAAATAAGGCCCACTATGGTAGTTAGATATAATAAATGAGTAATTAGATATAATAAATGTAAGAGGACTTCTTAGAAGCTTCTACTTCTAGAAGATTCCTCCTCTAGAATGTTCTTAGGTGATGGTAGCACTATATAATGGAGTTCAAGCAATGTAATAGGACATGAAGAGAGTATTGTATTGTGAGTTGTAGCTCAATAGGAGGATGCCCCCTCGAAGAGGCAAATGAACAGGAGAGGATCCCTTCCATAATATGATCCATTGCATGGTGTTGCCCTACCTCAAGGGTTTGGTAATAATAAAGTGTGGTTTCTTCTATATTGATTTGTGGATCTATTGTGTATTCAATATTTGTGGTGATTATATTTGTAGATCTATTCAAGTTCTTAACATCAATGGGTAATGGTAGTGTTCTTTGTCATTTATCCAAGCTTAGGTAAGCCAAAAAGGTATAGATGAGGAGTATAATAGGGTAGTGGGGATGTCAATTTAGAGGCTCAAAAGCTTATGTAATAGGTATGGGGATGTCGACCCATGTGTTTACCCATGTTTAGGTCCTTTTTGTAATGTATAAATAGGAAGCTAGGCGATGTAGGAAGTAGTTCGATCTATGTGATCGAAGAGAGGCTAGATACTGTGCTAAGTGAAACTTGTAAGTGCTTTGTGCATGCTATGTTGATAACTTGCAGAGCTAAGTGCAAGTGATTGTAAGAGACTGTGAAGAGGATTTTTGCTGTAACTCAAGGAAGGAGGATCTAGCGGAGTGTGTGCAGATCTCCTGTACTCTGCAGAGTAAGATATCATGGCTCTGTGCATATAGAATATTGACAAAAGGAAATAAAGAAGAAGAGTTGGTGGACGTAGCCCTAGGGTGGGGGTGAACCACGTATATCCTGTGTTGTGGTTGCTTTATTCTTTATGGTTGTTCTCTTGTTTATGTGATTAAATGATTAGTGCACTGTTATATGCTTAGAAGAATCTAATATGATAAGCATAGTGCTGAATAATGTGAATGAATGCTAGATCTCCTCTATGTTGATGTGCTTAGTGCTTGAATCTATTGGATATGTGTGAATACTGCGCTGATCTATTATTAGGGTTTAGCTGCGCTGTAAACTAAGGTTGAATACTAATGAATTATAATTTCTAAGTGCTCTGTTAAGGTGTTACAATCACAGATCTATGTCTCAGCTAAGGTTGTAGACATCTGAGTCCTACAACCGCCCCTGCCTCTACCTTGGGTGAGACTTTATCTGCTTCGTAGGTGTTTCCGAAAGGGTGGTAGTTAGGGTTTTGTTGGTGCGCTTTTGTAAGCATTGAAGCCTGGGTTTTCCCCTGTGCCAACAAATGGTTCCGTTGCAGGGACCTGAAACTGTGATTGCTGGGAACTACATAAAAGAGAAAGCTTCGTGCGTAGATCTGTTGCCCTAGTGCGCAGTATTCTACTTGACCTGTAAAGCTCTGTTCTAAGAAGAGAAGTCAGATATGAAGAAAAGAGGTAAGATATTGAAGCTTTGTGCTCTGATAAAGGTAAGAACAGTGAAAAGTTTTGATTGAAAATGTAAGATAAGTGGAAATTTTTGTTTCAAAAGTATGGATCTAGGTATGTTTGATAAATTTTGTCCTAGCTTGAAAAGTAGGGCACAACTAGATGAAAGAAGATTTTATATGAGTAGATCTAATAGAAATAATGAAAGATATGTTATTCCTATGCATAGAAAGAATGTTTGGACTAACAAATGGATGCAGGACCCTAGAAAGCATTTTTTGCAGGCTAGCTACTATGATCCTAGTGCGCAGTACAGGAAAGCCCGGGGATCATTTCAAATAAAGAGAGGATTAACTCTTTTTTACAGTTGCAGAAGACTGAGACATCTTGCTAAGGAATGCCCAGGTAGAAGACCTAGTTGTCTTTGTTGTAAAGCTATGGATCATGAAGTTTTAGATTGCCCTAGAATGATTGCTAAGCTTGACAGAATGAATATGAGACAAGAAAACCCTGAGGAAGGTCAAGAAACTAAGAACATGGTAGAACCCCAGAAAGAATCAGAGAATGTATTGCTACAAATGAAAGAAACTCTAAATGATCACAAAAATATCATCTTATCAAAGATCTTCAAAGAAAAAGAATGCACAGAAGCAAGAATAGGAGACTTCGACATGGACTGTGTCCTGGATAAAGAAACACAGGTAAATATAATGACTGAAAGAACTTGGGAAACTTTAGGAAAGCCTGCTATTATTCCTTCATTGGGAGGAATAAGATTATTTAGAACCCTATGTGGAAGACTCACCCAGATATCTNGAGTGCTCATGGAACTTCAACAGAGGAAGATTTTGAGATTGTTAAATTTATTGAGAACAACGCCCCATTTACTATATTACTAGGAAAACATTGAATTGAAATGAATCAGGCTAGAAGGAAAGAAGAGGAAGTCTTAGAGCAGAAGAAGAAAGAATTAAAATATTTCATGACTAGGAGGATAACACACTTGATTAAAGAACAAGAGAATAGATCGAAGCTACTTAGAACCAGAAACTTGGATGTCAAAGTTGAAAGAACACAAGAAGACTCACAGATGAGTAGAACACCTGCCCCAGATAGAGAAAACATATTACTCTCTGACCCTATGAAATAATCTCAACAACGCAAAGTTACTATGCCAAAAGGAAATAACAATCAGAATGGAAAGAGGAATTGCGAGACGAAGATCACTAGGAATAAGGCTAGAAAGCTCAGTAAGAAGAGAGAAAAGATAGAAAATTTACAGAAGGTTCCAGAGGGGACTTCGCAGAAGGAAGGTTTGCAAGACTGGAACTTCGTCGAGATATCAGAACAACACATCATGGCACTTTTCCATGGCGAAGCGTTATAACCATTGAAATAATTATAACTGTTAGCCTGATGCCCCGAACGGTTAGAACAACATTTATGGCCAGAAAGATCGCCATCCGACCATTAGGACTGCACGACAACAGACATAACCATGTTTATGAAGGCCTATCATCC
>JASDQU010736560.1:163340-175060 GCA_032191745.1 Picea mariana
TTTAAATTAAACTCGAAACCAAGTGTGTTATGTGATTTAGTCTGGCCTAGATTCCTTTCTTTATTAAGCTTTCAACAGAATAAGAAATAGACAATTGTACACAGAACATCCATACACAATACAACAATATTTTTAAGGAGAACCCTCATGGAAAAGAAACTCGATTTTTTTTTTTTCTGTCTAATATTATGCTGATTATGAAATGTTAACACATGCAATCTTACATGATCTCTAAGATTCCACATTCATAAGGTTGAGTTTACAAATGCCTAGCACTCCTTGTCTTCTCAGAATTTGCTTGGCTATCAATTGCTTATCATCTATAAGTTTGTCCTTATCATTGCGGCTCTCTGCAACATAGGGTGACGTTTACAATGTCTAACAATTCCAGCAATGGGTCAAATTCTACCTTTCCTCAAGGCTCTATTCTTCTCCACAACAAATCCCCTTTGTTAGTTTCAATCCCTTATTCGACTTTCTCAGTCAGATTGTCCAATCTCCACCCTGGCTTTTGGCTTCTTCTGTTGGCTCCTTCATGGATTCCACAAGCTCACCATTTAGAGAAAATATCAACCAACTCTTCAGTTGACTTGCCTCTACCACTTCTTCATCTCCCAAAGATTTTACCAGCAATCAACCAAGGGTTGAACAAAAATAGGTTATTGGGCCTGGGCTCTAGAGTCTTCCAACCTTGTCTGCTAACCTTTAGCAACTGATCTCTCTCTCTCTCTCTCTGTGTCTTCTGACTACATAGATTTAATCCTTCATAGATATCTCTCTGTTGCACAGTAATGTGCTACTGTGCATGGCTTATCTGAGTAATGCTCACCATGTCTGCTTTGTTGTGTCTCTATGACTTCAAAGTTCGACTCACCCATAGTCACATCCTTCTCTGCCAACCCCTGCCAGCCCATATTAAACCTGGAGTCCGCCTTCTTATGGGCCATCTCCAAGTATTAGTTACAATGCTTCAACTTCTTTGTTTGTGCATTTAAGCAACAGTTTTCGTTCTATAGGTAACCAACGCCAACTATCTAAATGACAAAATAAATAGTTTGACAGTTATTGTTGATGTGGTATACTCATGGTGCATATGTGATTCTTTCAATCAAGACTTTACCCATCCACTTGCTCTTTCTTTTGAGGTCCAATTTCAAGCCCCCAAAGACACTGTTTATGATTCCCAAAACTTCGTGGTAACTGTTAATCACGTGTTAGTCAACTAACATCTCATCACCTTAATCCTTAATGACCAACTAATCGTCAATCTCATGTCCATCAACAATTGCTCATCAAACATTTAGTTTAACCATCCAGGCATTTCTTGACATGCTCCAACAACAGGTATCTCTTGCTGCCATTCTCTAGATACCAATGTGCTCTTCCCGTTGATTCTTCCCAGTCGAGTATCTCCCATTGGTTTTCCTTCAGTCGGTTCTTTGCCCAGTCAATTTCTTCAATCAAATTAGCCTTAGTCGATTACTCATTTTTTTGACCATCCAACTACATAGCCAATGCCTTGCCCCCAGACACTACACTTTCTGGATTCAACTTATCTTCAATGTCCGGATCTGATTTTGGATCAGGATTACTTTCATTTTAAGATATATTTCAGCTTTTTGTGTTTGAGATTGTTGCATATTAACATCTTGGATACCTTCCTTTCCAAAACAAGTTTAATGCCTTTTTATCAGTGTTGTATATCTCTCCAATATATTGCCAATATTCCGATAAATTCTGAGTTAAACCCCTGCCCGATATATCCGAAATATTCCAAGATATTCCCAGTTAGACCCCTGTCTTGCGACATTTTCCAAGATATTCCGATATTTTCCACCAATGTCACCGAGAAGTTACATTCCAGACCCTCGCTGATACTTTCCCCGAGACGAGATATACAGCATTGCTTTTTATACATCATTCTTAGGCATACAAGAAGAACTATTCCAATGGGTTCTACTGTGGGTCCCAACGGTAACATCCTTTCTTAGTTCCATATTAATGATAAGTTTTTAAATTGATCTTTTTGCTGATAAGGCATTGCATATAAGGGTATGTTGGGAGAGAGATCAAATAAGAGCGTTCTGCATAGTGAGGGGGTTGGAAAAATGATTTTTCCAAATTTTGCAGTGTGGAAGGTCAGAAAGGTTCCAACAAATGGCTGCAACATTGGATTAGGTTGGTCAAATTTATCAAAAGTTTGAATGTAAAGGATGTAATGACGGAGGAATTGTTCGCAACATAGTTCGTTGGAGCGTCCCAAGTATTTTACAGGCAAGTTTTCAGCTTGAATTAGATGAAGACAGAGTTCTGTAGCTGACTTGAAGGCATTGATTTATTTCAAGCTATTGGCATTGTAACTCACTAAGGTTATGGCCATGTTGCATTTTCTCAATTTTCATTTTCTCTCATATCATGCATGGACTTTCATTTTCTTGCATCTTTGTGGTTATCACAGGAAAATGAAGGTGCAACATTATTAGTCACTGCAAAATTTTCACTGTTATCTCAGCGCAATATATATTTGCAGTTTGAAGAGGTTAGCACATTCAACCTTATTCCCAGGTCATTGTCTCCCTTGTTATTTTATACAGTTGCTGCTAGAATGTGTCAAATTCCTGGTCTGTTTGATTCAAACAATAATGTGGTTTCTGCTGATAGTTTTGTTGAGGAATTGACGGTTTGTCTGAGCATCTAGAGAGAGAGAAAGAGAGAGGATGTTCGCAGTGGAATACTCCATTGACTACATCTTTTCATATTTTTTTTTCCCCATATTACTTTGTTATAACATGATCAGAAACATGACAAAAGCTTAGGCAGCGTACTGATTCTACCAATGTCATTGGCTATTTCCTTAATCCAAAAAATGCTATGTCTGCAAATTCTATTTCTTTATATGCCTCCAAGTTTCTGAGTCCTCTCTCCACTCAGTATTATAATAGACTGCTTGCTACTATATCTAATTATTGCCGTAGGCTAAATGTTCTGCGAAATGACAATTTTTTCCGGGGACATTTTCCCGAAATCCGGCGAGAAATTGTTAGATTCGTAGATTTGAGTGATTATTTCTGTATAATCTGAGTGCCCCAGGAATTTTTCAGCATGCTGAATCCATTTCTGCATTCAGAAATGGATTTTGAACAACAAAAAATAGTGATTCATGTAAATTTATATCGCTGGATTCCGGCAAAAAAGCCATTTCGTAAAACAGCTAGGCAACGCCTATAATTATTTATATTCAACACTTCTCCTTCACCTGTAAAAAATAAGTTTATATTAATGTTAAAGCAGGTGTTCATTTCAAGCAACTAAATAAATTATTGTTTCTCTGTTATATGCACACTCCCAAGGAATGTTATTCCCATGCAATATTTATGGATTCTGTATCAGAAGAATGTCCTAAACTGTAATTTATAGCATGCCATTTTATTATTATTATTTTTTAGATTGTAGCATCCATTGACCTCCAAGCCAGATCAATTAAGTCTTTTGGTTTTGGCAATGGACAGAAAATTATCTATGACCACTCTAGCTAAAAGTGAAAGCAGATGTTTACCCATCCGCCGCAACCAAAATTTTTCTCTATATATGCATGCTAGATGCATTTGGAAGCCAGAATCTGAATGTGTCATTCAAGTGGCAGATTGGCAATGTTTCCCATTAATGTTGTTATCACTCTGGAAATTGGGGATCTCTCCTCTTGAAGAAGTTAAGGCACTGTATATATACTATGTATTTAACAGTTTGCAGAGAAAATGAATCAATTTTGTTCGTAGCATGAAGGTGGCATAATATTTGCCAATACCAGTAGTTTCCATCCCATGGTATTGGCCTCAAAATCTATGTTGGGATGAATAAAAAAATTCCATTATTCTTTTCTTTGTTGTAACATGTGTAGGTTCTATATTTGCCATCAAAAGATACGCTTGGTACTATGGTTTTTGAGTGTAACGCATTTTTATTTTCTTGTAGTAAAATCTCACAAGAAATTTTACAAAGCCCCTTTTTGGCATCCTTCTGCTAGAGAAGTTGTAGTTAAAAGTTAAAACAGTTAGAAACATATTTTCATGAAGTTGTAGTTAAAACAGTTAGAAACATATTTTCATGCCAAACTGGGAGAACTATTATTGGTTATACCAAAACGATTATTTGGATACATTAGGAGCAAATTGCCAAAGGATTTGGAGGTGGCTTGACTAATTGTCTGTTTAGCTTATGAAACACAACTCCCCATGGTTGATCTTATCCCTGTATTGGCACGTGTAAGCTGCATTCATTTCAAGAAGTCAATCTTGTGCCCAATGACCTATGTATCTCTTCTTCGAAGATGTGTTGTTCTTTCTTGCCATTGTTCCCAAGGTTTTGTATCAGACAAGGTTGTAAATTTTAGTAGGCCAGGTTTGAGAGAGACATCCAAAGTGGTTGCAGCTTTAAGTTATATGCACATGAGAATATAATGATAATATGTCATTGCATGTTGAAAAAATGAATAGATCCAATTCTTTGACCAATTTCAGTTTTTTTAGCCTTCAGAGCCATGACTGTTAAGTCTAGCTTTTTTGGCATTCTGCGTGAGAGTTTATATTTCTTTTGAGGGTGTGCCCCTTTCTCCATAGATTCCATGTCTTAGACCATCACATTCGGTATGATGATTGGAAGCTGAGATTTGATAATGGAACCTGGGAGGAAAGGTGTTCCATATGAAAATAGTCATGATCACTGAGAACTTCATAAATTTAAAATTGATAAAATGTTGCTATTAATAACCCATATGAAAATTGGGAGGAGGACTGAAAACTACATGTGAAGAAAGACAAATTAATGTCATTGCTCTTAAATGAATCAATTTGTCTAGAATGGGACATGAAAAATAAAAAAATGGCATTCTACGTCATACTTGAGCAAGAAAAAATTTACTAACTTTTTGTATCTGGTTAATTATTTCAGTTTATTACAGATAATCATCATTTTGAACCATGGTTCAAGTCCCAAATATGAGAATCTATAGAAAGCTGTTTCATTTTTCTTTTCCGAATTTCTATAATGGCACAGATGATTGTGTATTTTCAGAATTACACCATATTTTTACTAAAATGACTTTTAAATGGCCAGGTTTCTGTTGGGAACTTGATGATCAGTGAACAATTACAGACATTAATAGCTCCAGCATTTTTGCCACGAACATCTTTGAGTCTGGAGGTATGAACAATATTTGTGTGAACATGCTGTGTGCTTTATGTTTTAGGCTGTACATGTCTCTTAGATTGTAGCTTTATATATTAACTTGTATGTTCTTATCTTTTCACTTGATAAAACTGAAGAAGCACTCCAAGTCATCTTGCATGATATTGAAGTTGAACTTATTGATTATGAAATCTTGTATAAATYTGGGAATGGATTCTAGGGASTTGAACATACCACATCAGGAGACATTCCTATGATGGATGACGATAGCTTGAATTAGTCTCTTTTGGACTGAAGTATTAAAGTAGCTACCTGATTARGACATTGGACCTCTTGCAGATTTTGCAACTTTTACGCAGTTTTGAAACAAAGATCCCACTGCTTGGGAATAGTGATGACCAAGCTGACAGKAGGTACTTTTATGTTATATCTATAGATACAACAAATTTTCTTGCATGATAGTATTTGGTCATCAAGTCACGTGCATTCATGTTTGAAGAAGTGGTGTCCCATATTTCTTGCCCGTGCTTTGATTAGGTTTTACTCATAAATGATAAATTCAATTATTTTTAGGCCTTCACCTGGTGGACTGTATTACCTATCGTATTTGGATCGTGATATGCTTTTGGGGCGTGCACTTGGTGGTGGTGGAGTTTTCATTTTCAGTCGGACACAACCCTTTCAAGTTTAACTGTCCACAGAGCCTCTGTTTTTTATAACTTCCAGCTGATTTGTTCCTTTGTAATGATTGACTTTATCAAGTACTTTCATTCATGATAAGAAAACACATTGTATTGGATTTTATTGTGCATTGGGGCTTCTATTATGAACAAATGGCTACCTTCTACCTTAAGTACCCATAAACCCAACCAGGAAGGAGATAGTGTTTTATGAAATCATTTTATGAAACAGTGTTTTTGATGGCTTTGCTATCTATGTATGGATTTTCAGGATAATCATTTTTAAAGTTTTCAGGGTGGTAATCCTTCTGTTTGTGGATTATGTAACATACATGCTGATTTTCTCCATAGAAAGTGTTGAAACATATCGGGGATGGGAAAGAGTCTTTTGTGATAGTAAAAGGGACTTTTGTAGAGTTTTATTTGTCCATACACTGGACTACAATAATGTGTAGAGTCACTCTGGCACCTTTGCTTTCTAATTGTAGGCCATCTGTTGTTGAATTGATGTCAAAAATAAAATGTATTTATACTACATCCACCAGAAAACATAAATATTGATATGATTGATGCAAAGTAGATATGTTCATTTGTAATTATTCTTGCTTTTATCCCCACATGATAACAATACAATAGTCATGTGACAAGTCTTCTGAATAGGCCTAAAGAAACAAATATAAGTTTTATAATGCAGACTTATTAAGGATTGCATTTGATTAGGAAAAAAGTTATCATTTGGCACTGGCCTTTTTGGACTGATGAAATTTGCATAAATAGTCCAACATGATTGAAAATGAAAGTTTGTGGTGACCCCATTAAACATCCTTTCATACCTGTCTATGGTTGCTTACCTCCACCATATGGCTAAGTTATGCATCGATTGATTAAACTTCAATTAATTTTACACTAAAAGAAAAACAATGGATTTTCTTCAATGAGGCTTTTGTTCGCTGGTAAAGGATACAAAGTTATAAGCTGTCCACCGGGTTCCATCCTCATTGTGACCTGCCCCACCTTAATGGCATCGTGCATGCTCTTATACAAAAGGGGTCAAGACCAAGTGCAAGTCTAGACTCCAAAGCAGTTTTGTCAAAAGAGATACCTCTTGGAACATGGGATCTAAGCTATAGGAAGTGCGTTTATGCAGTGAAGCCCCTCGGTGTGTGTTTTGGAGAATCACTACCAAAAAATAATGAATTTTGTCAGAAATCACCTTGAAGTAATTTTCCCTAACCACATTAAACTAAATATCGATGTTATTAATGTAGATTGGTACATAATAACGTTTTGATTAGAAACAAAGAGTGTATAAAGTTGAGCAATTTCTATCTCTCTCTAACCCTTTCATTAAACAAACTCCTATAGTTTTAATACAAAATGGATAAGAATGATGCACCATTGGACAGATAAGAATAATCCACAAGTTCTCAATAGCAAGTAACTAAATGCAATTACAGCATAGTTTGGATTGGTTTTGGGCTTTTTGGGTTGGTTTGGACGTAAACTAGTTTTGGACCGGATACTAATTGAACCATAAAACACACAAAAAAATCACCATCCTTTTTGGATTTTTGTTTAACTTTTAATTTTAATTTTAAAATTAATGAATGTAAAACATAAATGTAAATGTCAACTTTAAATTTTAATATTAAAAGTTGAAGTGAGAAATTCATTTCAATATGTTTAATGGAATCAATACATTGACTTAATGTAGACAATATAGGAATTGGGGTGTTCTCAATGTTCATTTTGAAGATTTTTTCCAGCATTTAAACATATTAAGAAAACAAGATTTTATACCTGATGAGCTGAGAATTATAAGATTCTAAATCCTATAAAGGGAATACATTGCTTAATGGTGTTAATTGATTAAAACATCAAATTACAGCAATGGTTTGAAGCCATTTACCAGGAGAAACCAATTTTTAGATTCTTGGACTTAGGCTAGTGACGAGTTAGATTGATGAGCTAGAGTTAAGATGAACTATGTATTCATTTGATTATAGTATGATGACTGTTGGACTCTATAAGACATTTAGATCCTCATGTTTTTGTATTTTCTATTAGAACATCAATTAAACGTATCTCAGAACTTGTATCTTGATGTGATATTGTTATTTTGTGCCTATACTATTATGAACACAAATATATAGAAATAGATATAAATAAATAATAATTAAATAATTATAATTAATACATCATAAATGAAAAGATCTGTCATATCTAAAGGACACGTCAACGAATACTTCTAGTTCCGAATACTTTGACAAATCAGATAAGGAAGAAAACTCATGCCTAAAGGTTCATAATCAAAGTTTACTCACACATATTAAGAAGTTAAAGAGTGATAAGAAGTCGCTACAGAACAAGTTAGAGCAAATTATTAACAAGGAATCATTGGTTGATAAAGAGACAATGAATGAACTGTTAGGCARCGGAAGCATAAATGTAACAAGATTATAATAACAAAGAAAATAAACCAAGATTAAACCGAGAACAACAATCACACAATTGACACAATGATTTATGTGCAATACGGGAAAAACCAYGGGGCAATGATAATCGATATTCTTATTATTCACGAGAGAATTACAATAGTTAATCACAGACATACWACCACCCTCTCCTCACATACACACTGCACTCCACAGTATTGCGTCTTGCTCTCACACTGCACATTCACCTCTATGGGTATGCTCGTATATATAACATCTATCACACAGTTACACAAACTGATCATAAATAGATCACATGKTTACACAACCTGTTCACTGTAGTGTGCATGCATGCACAATCTAAACTTAGTTGATGTGCATGTGCATKTTACCACATGAMAAATTAGTTGACACTTTTCCAACAATCTCCACCTTGACAACAATTTACCTGATATATCATGCCCAAATTTATTCATCTTCTTTCCTGCAAGCCAAGAGAAGCCAAACACCATCACAACGCCACAATTTCTCTAACAATATTTTATGTGAACATGTTTACACGATTTGCTCCAGTATGGACCATTCTGCCTCCATCAATAACTTGTATAATAAACCGATGCACTTGTCCATTTTGATACGTTGAACTGTTAGTCAAATGCACAACGCTTTGACCACCACATAACACCTCATCCCGTACTTATCCAAACCTCATGAATCATAACCACAGACTAAATCACTGCAACCACTGTAGGTGATACTTGTGCTCTTGTATTTGAAGCACCCATTTCCATGCTCTTCACCTAGTTTTTCCATGTGTCTACTGACAACACCAACTGCATGTGAAATGCTGACCATTTTCCATTGCAATCATCAAACTTTCTACTAGCATATAATACTCGAGACATATAACTCTTTTCTTCTTCATCAGTTAGGGCATAAACCTGGAGAAAACTTACAATGGAAATCCAAAGGGATTTTACTGGTTTCACATTATTCATACCAAATTTCTTTAGTATCTTCACCACATACTTTTGTTGTGATAACCAAGCTTACCATATTTCCCATCTCTGTGTATATCCATGTCCAAGATTTATTTTTCTGCTCCCAGATTCTTCATAACAAACGTCCTAACCAACTGAACCAACCTGTTGATTTCATACATGCTTGTGCTTGCAACAAGCATAACATTTGATACCAAGAAAATAAATATACCATAAACACAATGATTATAGTCACTTCTTGTAAAATTTGGCTCACCATGAAGGAATTAAACATATTGTACCATTGCCTATCATTCTTCATGCCATACAATGATTCATGAGTTTGCAAACAAAACTTTTCTCGCGATCCTGAACTAACTGTTTTGGTTGTTCCGTATACATCCCCTTATCCAAAAAACTCCTTGTAAAATAGTTTTAACATCTAGTTGTACTAACACAACTAGTGTTAACACAACATGAATAGAAACAAGCTTTTAACAATTGGTGAGAAACTTTCATGGAAATCAATACCTTCCAAATACCCTTCTGCTACCAGTCATGCTTTGAACATTTCATCTTTTACTATGTTTGATTTTATAAAAGGAGATTCATCAAACACTACATCTTTGTCCATGATGATTATGTGGGTAGTAGGATCCCATAATCTGCATCCCTCAACATCATCACCATATCAAAGGTCTACCTGTTTGATCTGGGTCCTATTTAGAATGTTGATAAAAAACATAAGCATCACAACCGAATAATTTCACATTTGAGTAATTGTCAGATGACTTGTTCATACCTCTTTCAGAATCTTATAGTCTTTTGCAACTGATGGTGAGCGAGTTACTAGATAGCACAACCGTTTCTGTCCACAACTATTGTTGCAACTTGGAATTACTAAACATGCCTATTCAATCCCAGCTACCTTGCAATACTCTCCAAGTTCCATGGACATGAACCTACCTTCATCATATATTCTCAAACACTTGATTATCCTGCCAACACATTAGTCTTTCTACAAACCCACTTGTCTAACCTAGACACACTGGTCCACCTCGAACTTTGATTCGAACAACTTTGACCAAATCCGACTAAACCAACCCAAGTAAGCCTTCATCGCTTACCTCAAGGCTCATTTACAATGGTGTTCACCAAGCCTTTTATAGGCTTCATTACATGCAATCCATGGACACAATACCATGGGCTACCCAAAAACATGGACCTGAAAAAACCACGTGCTTTGACCTAAAAAACCATAATTAACTCATTAACTCTTTCACCGAATCAAGGTTAACCCAACATACATGACCCCCCACATATTCAATCTACCTAAATCTATGTTTAGACTTTTCCTAGGTGACTTGATAAACCAGGGGTACACATGCCTATCCAGGTCTTACAGACGTATGCCCATTTACATGCAATCAATAATTTTTACAACTCCAAAGTAAATACAATTATTATTATTATTATTATTTATTTCACGGTGACTCAACCATTACTGCCCTGCAACTTCTATGTGAACACAGGTGGTGAGACACAACAGACAGATAAAACTTCATCAACCATACATGAACCTAAAGTTGTTGCAGTTGAATTTGATTCTATTTTGGAGTTCTCTTTGGATGCTTGTTGTCTCTTCCAACAATCCTTCTTGAGATGCCCAAATTTGCCACATAACCGACATTTTCCCTTACCCTTACTGTCTTTTGACTTAGACTTGGCTGCACCTTTATGATCTTGCCCTCCTTTTGTAGATCGACCTTTGACCACCATTGCTTTTGTTGTTGAGGTTTCTTTACTAGATCTTCTCCTCATTTCCTTAGACAACAGATCTCCCACAACAATGTCATAATCAATGACATATGTTGAGTTGAACCACATAGATGTGACCAGATGATCCCAAGACTTAGGAAACAAACACAGTGGCGTAACTGCCTTGTCCTCATCTTCGTACTTTGCTTCCATAGTAGATAATTGACAAATCAAAGTATTGAAAACATTTAAGTGATCACCATTTTTTGTACCTTCTTTCATCTGTAAGCTATAGAACTGCCTCTTCAAGAAGATTTTTTTCGTCAAGGACTTTGTCATATATAGACTCTCCAGTCTATTCCACAAACCCGCTGTTGTCTCCTCTCCAACGATGTTAAACATGACTTCATCTGCTAGAAACAAACGAATGGCACTGAGAGCTCTTGCATCCAGATCTTCCCAATCCTCGTTTGTCATGTTTATCGGTTTCTTTGTCTTTCCAGCCAATGCCTTTTGCAATCCTTGTTGCACAAACAAATCCCACATCTTGAGCTTCCATAGTTCAAAGTTATTTTACCGCTGAAATTCTCCACCTCAAACTTAGAACTCCACACTTTCACCATTAGCAAAAAAGCGCCAAAAAAAACACAGCTTCTAATAAACCAAGCTCTTAAAGTTCAAGG
>JASDQU010736560.1:200658-215966 GCA_032191745.1 Picea mariana
TAAGAAGTTTCTTAGGAGGAGTCAAAGGCACATCTTGAAGTTAAAGGGAATGCTCAAAGAACAAGAAGAGAGTTCTAAATTAGAAGAAAAGGAAGAAGAGATCACAAGACTAAAGAATGGAAAAGAAGACATGAATATAGATGATGAGATTAGCAAAAGTTTTGAAACCATTATTTATCTCAAGACCCAAATTAAAGAAGCCAAAAGAATAGAGGAACTATTGAAGATTCAAATAAATGAAAAGGAAGATTCATGTTGTAATATAGAAGCTGAAATTGTTGACCTTAGAAAGAAGGTAGAGAAGTCAAACAAATTCTTGAATAGCCCAAGAATCTTGGATGAGATATTGGAAAGTCAAAGACCACCATGTGATAAATCAGGTCTTGGAAACAAAGGAGAAGATACACATGTTGAAGCAAGCACCTCAAAGAAGCATGAGGTAAGTCCATCAAAGAAGGAAGACAATTTTGCAAAACAACCATCTACACAAGACAAAGAAGATTTCAAAAGAACAAAGCAAGGAAGACATCAAGAAGCTACTTTTGGGACACCAAAGAAAAGGTATGAAAGTATTTTTCATGGGCATTGTTATTCATGTAATGGATATGGTCACAAAGCTTTTGAACGAAGATCTTATGAAAGGAGATATAATAGAAGATTCTATAACACCACAAGGTGTTGGAGAATTGATCAAGTAGGACATATTGTTGTTCACTGTAACTCTATGAGATGCTATAGCTGTAGTGGATTTGGCCACAAATCCCAGGAGTGCTGGAACACAAGAAGAAATTCCATGATGAGGACTTCACATAGCATGAATAGAAGAAGGAATGAAGTAAGAAAGGGAGACATATTTGAAAAGATGGATGCTCAGAGCTTAAGTTCTGAGGATAAGGGTCATCTACAGAAGTGGGTGAAGAAGACAGAGCAGCCAGATCAGAATGAAAGACTGAAGGGAAGTACAAAAGTGTCATCTACCGAGGCACACGTGGGCGACAGTGGTGACACTCGCATGCATATGCATGCTGACCTTGAATAGGTCGTGTACACACACGCTCTGTTTTGCAACAGGCCGCGTATATGTTGTAAAGCCTTGGGGAAAAGGTAATGCACATGACTTGGAGTTTGATGTGATCGTATAACTTTGTATTGTAGGGTCTGACATTGTTTATTTTAGGTTCTGACACTTTTTGCTACAAGTTTTCATGGTGAGATCACATAATGGTATAATAAAAATAAATATTGGGTGCATGGCACTAACCCATGAGTATGGATTGATGTTGATCTGATGGGATTAATCATTTGTGATGTTGATGGTGGTGTACATGGATGGTATATCTTATGATGTATTATTGGAAGCATATGTTGATATCATGGTGCATGAATTTTGCATATGGATTGGGATACATGTTGAGACATATGGTTGGTGAGTTGATGAGGTGATCATGTTGTACATCATTGTTGATCTATAGTTGATGCATGATTGGTACTTTTCTAGTACATTGGAAGAGGCACCTACTAGCAGTTTGATTGACACATGTTTTATGGAGGATTTGGCATACATATATGATATTCATCATTTTGTGGTATTGGTGCATGGTAATGTACATGTTTGGTACACTCATAGATGACATATGCTTGATGATACTACACCATTGGTACTACTTGATTAGCACAACAATTGGCATTTGTTTGAGATACATGATTGTGGCACTTGGTTCATGATGGAGACATATCACGAGTGATATGATACATTGTTTGGCATGTTTGTAGATGCACATGGTTGGCATATTGGTGGATGCACATGGTTGGAATATTGGTAGATGCACATGNATTGGTACTACTTGATTAGCACAACAATTGGCATTTGTTTGAGATACATGATTGTGGCACTTGGTTCATGATGGAGACATATCACGAGTGATATGATACATTGTTTGGAATGTTGGTAGATGCACATGGCTGGCATATTGGTGGATGCACATGGTTGGCATATTGGTAAATGCACATGTTGGCATGTTGTTGAAGGCATATGATTGATACATTCCATGGATGATATCTTTTGGCACATTGCATGATGTTGATGTACATGGTTGATGTACATAGGCATTGTGCATGATGAGCACACATTTTGTACAGGATGTACTTGGTTTATATTTTTCTCATGACTCTTTATTTCATTGTTGACATATCTTTTGCTTCATGATGCTTGGTATGGAATGAGTTTGATGCATGAACAGGTCCAAGAATCGTTATATGGTAGCAAAATGTTCATCTTGCAGAAAAGATAGGGGAGACATACCCATAGGGGGATTCATTCTTCTTTCCATGATTCTAGGAGGAGATATTTATCAGATGCATACCTAGAAAAGATCCCTATACTTGAAGAAAGAGCATAGGAGCATAATTTCAGGGGGGGCAATAGTCACAGGGGGAGTATGTTCGATGTATATTCAACATTACATCAAAGTGATATCCCTTATTCAAAAGGGGAGAGATTATTCATAGGAATATCAAAGGCATTAAGACAAGGGCAGTAGCCCCAAGGAGAGTTCAAGCAAGGGGAGCAAACTGAATATGAGAATGGCCCTTTTCCATTGATGTCAAAGGGGGGAGAGTTAATCGCATTGATGCGATTGATGTTTATTGATGGGGAGATAGTCACATTGACTATTGATGTAGATCATGCCTTATCGACATGTTGACATCAATAATTGGTAATTGGTGTTGACATCAATGTTGGTATTGCCATCAATGCCAAAGGGGGAGATTGTTGGATTATGTTGTCATTGATGCCAATGGTTTGATTGATTGATGTCATTGATTGATGTCAAGTGATTGATTGATGTCAAAGGATTGATTGATTGATGATTGATGTAATATAATATGTATTTTTCTTGATGAGAATGCATATGATGAAGATGGATCAATGAATTGTTATTGATACATGATGAAGATGGATCATTGTGGTTTCATTGGTACATTATGTATTGTTGGAAAAATGTATAGAGGACTCATTATTGTATTATCATGATTGATAAGGTGCACAAATAGACGAACTCCAAAGTGGTCCCCTTATGGTGAAAGCCCTCACGGGAAGATGCTTTGTGGATTGAGTTATCCTAGAAGAATGGTTGGAGGACCATTGCTGTCATTATTTTCTTATCATGATTGATAAGGTGCACAAATGAATGAACTCCAAAGTGTTCCCCTTATGGTGAAATCCCTCACGGAAAGACGCCTTACGAATTGAGTTATCCTAGAAGAATGGTTGGAGGACCCATGCTTGTATGTGGAATAATGAGATGAAGATCAAGGAAATTGTTGGTGAAACTATCCTATATTTATAGTTCTTGTCATGCCATTTCTGGTGGTATGTAGAATGTCACATAACTCCTCACGGTTAGAGAGTTATGGCCATAAGAAGTTGGAGGCCCCAGGTTTGGGTAGTGGACCCAAGTTTGTTTGATGGGTAATGGTATGAGTTATGACATATTTTCAGACAATACTATTCTATATGAGTATTACATGTCATTCCATTTCTAGTGGTATGTGGAACGTCACATAAATCCTCACGGTTTGAGAGTTCTGGCCTTACAAAGTTGGAGGACTCTCACATGTCATCTAGAAGCCCCAAAAGGTCAAAGTAGTCAAAGTGGTTTAAGGGATTTTAAAAGGTAAATAATAAAGTGAAGTGATGGGTGTACTATAATTCAAAGTGAATACAAAATAAATTATTTAAATAATAAATTTAATGGAGAAATTAGAAGTGGGTTAACCCTAAAATAAGGAAAGTGGGGCCAAGTGACCTAGAAGATGTTTTTAAGGAAGCTACTTGGAGAGTATAAATAAGAGGCAAGGCTCTCTCATTTTAATAAAACTTGAGAATATTGAATTTATATATGTGTCTGAGGTAACCAAGGATATCTAAGCTGAAATTATGAGGAAAGGTGAAGAAAAGAAGGTCGAAATGCAAGGAAGGATAAATTCTTTTGATGGTGCTTTCTAAGGTGTTTCGGGTAAAAACGTTACAACTTCTTCATAACAGATCCAAATTCAGTGAGAACAAATGTGTTGGTTAGGGTATAGGTGGTAGTATGTTTTATAATAGTTTCAGATCAATTCATTGAATATTTTGTGCGGGCTACACTCTACAAGGTCTCTCTCTAGAATAAGCCAGAATTCAACAAGGTATGCCATTTTTGCTATAAAGCCTTTTCTAAGAGGTTCCAAGTAGTGCCACCTGGAGGAATTGCATAAACCAAACTGAAGAACATTGTATATTAGTTTCAGATCTTTATTCATTACAGGTACAAAGTTATTATTATTTCAAGTTGGGGTTGTTGACTAATCCAAAACTAGTCATGGTTGAGACAAGCAGTTGATGAGTTAGCACATACATGAGGTGTATAGTTGATGATGTTGGTACATATTGATGAGTCATTGTTGATGATTATTTGACAAATTATTTGTATATACTTGGTACATGGTTGGATGCACTTGTTTATGGTACAGGTTGATTACAGGTTGTTTGGCACAGGTTGGTGCATGGTTGATGCACTTGTTTATGTTGACAGATTGATATATGTTGATGATTGTTGCCTCATCTCAGTTGGTGCTGAGAATGTAAGCTGAGTCTTGCATATAGAACTAGTTCTCTTGTAGAGTTGTACTCTATTCAGTTGTTGCTGAAAAATCCCTGGATTGAAGTCCATAATAAAAAGAAAAATTGTACATACATCTTATGTTCTTTGTGTTCCTTGTGGAGATGATTTGTTGATGATATGTTGCTGATATATGTTGCTGATATGTATTCACATATAACTGATTATAAATGACAGCAATGAGTAATGAGCAAATGTTGAATGTTAACTAGGGAGTTTTTGTGTAAGAGGGAAGTTTTGGGAAAAATATCCCCACACTCATTCACCCCCCCCTCTAAGTGTGGTAGGTGTGTCCAACACAAGCAACATCTTTCCTTTCCAATCTCATTTAAGATGTATATATTCTTTGGAGTCCTTACTATTGTAGCCACCAATTTTTCCCGATCCTTCTTTTCTTATTTCACACTTCTCTTAGTGAAATATAAGTCTATGTCCTTGATCACACATTTGACTCACACTTAGCAAATTATGATTAATGTTTTCAACAAGTAGGAAATTTTCTTCCTTGACATATTTACTTCCAAGATTGATTGTGCATTTACCTATAATTAATGTTGAGTTATCATTACCAATTGAAATTAAACCATCTCTTTCTTTCTTCAAAGATATAAATCTTTTCTTGTCACCTATCATATTTTTTGAGAAACCATTGTCAATGTACCAATCACTTCTTCTTCTTTGTGCCTGTAATGCAAGGGCAAATTCGTCAACATTTAGTTATCCTTCTTCCTTATCGAAATTCTTGATGGTCCATTTTGATTATTGTTGAATTCCTGCTTTGGTTCCTTTGGAGGAATTGTCAATTTGCAATATTTGGCCAGGTGTCCAAAATTGTTGCATTTATAAAATTCTACTTCATCGTTTAATGAGCCAAAATTGTTATAATTTATGTTGTATGCTTCATGAGGCTTTCTGAGATGATTAATTCTAGGATGAACTTCATAGTTGTTTATGTTTTTAGCATAAGATTTGCAATTTATAGCTTTGTGCCCAAAATTATTACAAGAATAACATGAACCAAGAAAGATAGTTTGATATCTGGGAGATATTTTGAATGGTGTTGTTCCTCTATATTTTTCTTCTTGATTTGTTTCCATGGGAGACTGTTGATTCTAAAACCTAGGTCTTCTAGATGGTGTCATCCTTTTGTAGTCTTCTTCCCGATCATTCTCATGAGAGGGCTTGCATTATTCCTTCTTGGTGAATCCTCTGGTTACTTCTACATAAGTCCTTTGTTCTAATTCCTCTTTTGTAGTCATAGAGCTCGAACCATTCTCTATATGTGTTTGGTTGTATCCCAGTCCAGACCTGTCATGATATGGCCTTTGAGCGTTGATGATTTCATTCATTATTTTGGTGTTGTTCTGCTGCATATCTCTTTTTTGAATTTCCTTCCTTAGAGAAACAATATTTGTTTCTAAGCTTTACTTCTCTTTTTCCTTTACTTCCAACTGGCTTCTGAGTATTTATTTAATCCTTCTGGATTCTTCAACTTGGAATTTTAGTTTCAAAGTCATCTTCTGATCTTTTTCAGAGTTAGGACTTTGAGATATTTATTTCAACTTGAGTAATTCTTACTTGAGTGATTTATATTTCTTCCTCTCTTTCTTTAATTCACTTAAAGTATCAATTAGTTCTGCTTCAATATCTACCTCATCTTCTTCTTCATAATCCTCTTCATTATTTTCAAAATCGATAAAGAGTACATTTTTTGAGTCACTGTCACTATCATCATCCTCATCTAATGAGGAACTATCCTCCTTTGAGTAGAGAATTTTCTTGAAAAATGTATTCTTGTTTCTTCTCTTGTCTCCCTTTTGATATTTCTTTTCTTTCTTAGGAGCTTCTTCTCCATCATTCTCTTTGTTCTTAGCATATGGACATTTCTTAGCAAAATTACCAATTTTACCACAATTAAAACATTTAAAAGGAAGCTTACCTTTGTACTTTCCAATTTCTTTCTCTAACTTCCTTACGAAGTTGGTCATCTCTTCATCTTCATCAGAATCATCCTTGTAGCTACAGTTTGACTTCGAATTTTTCTTTGGCTCATGTTTGTTCTTCTTTGTCTTCTTGGATGCCTTGAATGTTGCTTCCTTTTGTTGATGTTTTGGTAGTTGTGGGAGGTATTAACCTCCATGCGTAACCTATGACTTAGAATAGAATATTCTGGAAGCAAGTGGACCATTAAACATATGTGTGGAAACCCTAGAAGACAAGTCGTCCTGGTAGAATAAATAATATTATATTATTATCTTCTAGAAATACAAGTCCGCTCCACATGAAAAAGATAAACAAAAAATATAATTACCAGAAAGTTAGGTCGAACCAGCCAGAAAAGTCATTGGACAGATCAATATAAATAGAGGAAATTTTAGCTCATTTGTACACCTAGTTAGTGCGCAAGTCTTATGGAGAGTTGCAATTGTAGCTACAATTGCAGTTGCAAGGAGGAATAAGGTCGCATGGTCATCTCTTGGTCTTGGGAAGCTGATGCAGTTGTGTATGGTACTTGTTCTGTGGATATGGAGAGTCTCTCTCTTATGTGCTACCCTAGGAGGAGCACTCTACTTGTCTTGAGTTGTTGTTGTAGTTAGAAACTAGGGTTTATATGTTGGTTCTGAAGTAGGCTTGCTGGAATTATTTTAAATAAAGGTTAGTGTGCTTGGGGGTGTCATATGTGAACGCCTATGGTTGGGTGACAATTATGTGACATTGTCTATGGTTAAATAAACATACCAAAATTTCAACATGGCATTAGAGCTAGTTTCCTTTGTAACAGTCTAACTGATGGAAGGAAGATCCTCAATTTCCCTCATTTCCAAGCTCCTTGAGAACTTGCTTAACTCACTAAGAAGGTCACCTAAGTAGGGAACATCTCTTTCTCGGATGAGATTTGCAAATTTCTGGAGTTGAGATATTAGGGTTTCCTCATAAAAACCCTGAGTTTGTAGTGCCAGTTCCTTTGTGCCAGTTGTAGCACCAGTTGTAGTGCCAGTTGCAGCACCAGTTGTAGTACCATTTGCAACACCAATTGCAGTACTAGTTGTAGTAAAGTTTCTATGAAATTTTGGGCCTAATATTTTGTTTTTATAGCGCGGCTTACCCGAGCCCATCTCTAGTTACCTTTAGATTGCAATTTGTAGCACTTTGAAGTTTTAGGGTTCGTCGTTGCTTGTCATTGTTGTCGGATGGTGCCACTGTCTACCGCTTCTTGTCGCTACTATTGAAGGTATGTACTTAGATATTTTTAAACTATATCACTATTTTAAGTGTGATTGTAGGAGAAGGGATATCTAGTCCAAGAAACAATCATAGATCCATAGGGATGTCAGATCCAACACATTTAGAGGAACAATGCAATCCAAGTTTTACTGTTTTCATATGCCTCTAGTTTTTATGGTATTATTGTGAACTTATGAACATCTAGTTGTATTTTGATCTATTGAAGTTATGATTATCATACTAACCTCTGTTCAAATTTAAAGTTAAAAACTAACTTTAGTCAAAGTATTAGATTGATTAAGGTTGAGACTTTAGAGTTTATTTGCACTATATTCTCTAACTCAGATTTATGTCTAGAAAGCATAGTCTTAAGTACAGGGGACATGTTGAAGAGAATACTTGTCATCTTGAGTGAAGGAGACTCAGAAGAAAAGCAACAACCCTCATTCTTGAGGACAAGACTCCAGGTTCTAGGTTTGATTGAATAAATTGATAATATTCAAATTTGCACATATCAAGTTTGATAATTGCTACACTACAAGTTGTGATAGCAACCTTTGAAAAGTTCTATTATTGTTAGATATAATGAATACTTGGTAGCATGTGAGAACTATTGATATAAATTCTTATTGTAAGTGTTTACTAGATATGACTATTGTAGTGTCCCCAAGACGGAGCCCTTTGTAAATCTGGTTTATGAAATGAATTGTAAATACGTGTTGTAAGCTGGTGAGCCAGGTTTGTATAAGCCTGTGGGCTTATGTGATTGTTAGGATAGAGAGCCTAAGGGTTGTAGGCCAAGGGTTTGATTTTGTATCTGTATGTATGCAGCACATTAATAAAATATAAACACCACCGCATGCAAGCTGACACGATGAATGAGTGATGGGGGACTAAGCATCCATAGAGAGGGCAAGGGATTAGGGGCTGGAAGGTGGAAAAAAGGGGCTAAGTGTTAATCCTAGGGGGCTTAAGCCTTGGGAATAATATTTTAATATTATTCCAAAAGACATGTGAATAATATGTTTTTACCCTAAGTTCTTTTGGAATGACATGTGACGTCCAAATGGAAGGAATGCATGCTGAAGGAACGCATGCAGTTCCAAGGGTGACAAGTGTCAACCCTGGTGCATGTGAATAAAATGACCAAGATGAGCCATGAGAGGGGTTCCTCCTCCATTCTACTTGACCACCTGAGTGTGAACCATCCAACCTCTACAGATTTACCCTCGTGCATCCTCTGAAGTGGGAAAAAGGCCTATGTTTGTTCAGAGATAGTCTGTACATCCTATTGTGAAGCGTGGCATCTGAATTTATCCTTGCGTGGACAACTCATCACGCATCTCTAAGAATTTTGTGTGTTGATTTCGGGAATAGCCAATGTTGAGTTCTGGAAAGCCAAGACACCCTCTGTCTGAGCATTGAACCTATGCATGGAGTCTTGTTCGAAGCCATATCCGTGATACCATCTGCCTTTGTTAAACCTATTGGAAAGCCTGTGTCTGTTTTCCCCATTGGTTGTTGTGGCCGCGCAGTGCTGGAATGCGTGGGGCTTGTTGGCCAGTTGTACAACACTCTCTCTAAGTGAGAGAGGTGATTGAGGTTGGAAGAACAGGTTGTTGGCCTATAAGCAATTATCTCTAGGTGAGAGAGTGCGCAGAGGAAGGAGAGAACTCCTGGAAGGAACCCTGTAGCTGCCACAGAACTCAAAGAATTTCGGTCTGATCTATTCCTGTAACCCAAGGAAATGGAGGTTAGCAGTCGAAGGATTGTCTAGGTGATAGAGAAGGTGTATACTCCTGGGGTGGAACAAGCATGTGGGGAAGGAGAGTCTGTGGGCAGTGAGTATGAGTGGTTCCTGGGAGAGAATTCCTTCCTTGTGACTATGTGTTTTCCCTATAAACTCAGCCTAGCCTAGGATTCCTTACCTTGGGGTGGAGCTTAGTCCCAGCTCGGGGGTGACCCACTGCTGAGCTTAATGAGCAGTGCATTCTAAGGCTGGGAGGTTCATGGAAGGCCTGCACCTGGTTGGTGGAATTACCACTGTTTCTAAGATAAGTACCAGATGATGCTTTAATTATATTTATGTATCTCTGTGTATCATAATTATCATGTATTATGTTGTGCATTTGGATTAATTATGTTAGTAATAATTCTTATGCTTACTCTAAGCTTAAATGTATTTCTTGCTTAAATGCCTGTTGTTTTATAATAAGAGAATTATTGTTATATTTCTGCAAAGTATGGTAACAGAAAGGTTGCTACAATTGGTTTCAGAGCGATTAAGCCTTGGCACCAAAAATGTGTGTTAAAATTTGGTATCAGAGCCAAGGTTTTTCCACTGAGCCTAGATGGGCCAGTTGAGTGGTCTTTGGACTGAGGGTGAGAGGAAAAATTGTGTCTGGAGGACCAATTTCGGACCCTCGTATGGTCCAGAGTGTCAAGGAGTTACTTGACCATACCTATAAGCTCAGGAGGTATAGCGGTGTTGTGAAACCATAGCTAGTGTGGTATATGGCCATAGGGAGAGAGGACTCCACACAAGCAGAACTAGAGCCTTAGGATTGGTTCAGGAGGGAAGGTGAGCCCTCGTGACCGTTGGATTTGGAAAATGTGCACAGGGATTAAAATCCCTTTTGAATTGCACAGGAGCGTGGGAATCGCAATACGCGAACTCCCGAAAACCTGAAAACCCGAGAAGATCTATGCCATAGATCTAGGAGGAAGGATCGACCGTTAGATCATGCGGAGTTGCGCTTGAGCCAATTGCGAAAACATTTCGAATTTCGCAAAGTTGGGAGATGGGAAGTGAGGGAGATGAACACCTCTGAAACCCAAAACCCAAAATCCCGAAATGATCTACACCATAGATCGTAGGAAGGGAGTTGACCGTCCGATTTAGTGGAGGAGTAAACCGTAATTTCAGGATTTTGGCAGATGGAAGTTTGAGATGTGGGGTGCACAAACTTCCGATGCCCGAAACGCCGAAAATATCTGCACCGTAAATCTGAGAAAATTCTAACCGTTGGATTTTTCCTTTTGAATAGATGTGGACACATGGGTGTACCACATGCCAGTAAGTCAAGGAGATAGGTGAGAGCAGTGGGACCCGATGACGTCAACATAGGTGACGTGGAACCACCGAAGGGTGCCACTCGCCACTGTAGATGTGGAGCTAGTTGTGTTGTGTGGGCCTGGAGAATAAAGTAAATCAGAATTCGAAAGTCGGGGTTTGGAAAGGAAAGCAAGTCTGGAAGTCTCAAGAATCGAAACGCTGAAACCTGAAGTCCCGAAGTCCCAAAGTCTTCAGAGACGGAATAACCGTAGCAGATTTTAAGGGTGACAGATGTGTTGTGGGCTCGAAGAGAAAGGAAACCAAATTTTTGGAATTTGGGAATTGAGGCGATAAAGAGTGGGAGTCACTGCATCATGAATTCCTGGTCATTAAATCCCGAAAGGATCTGGACCGTTATATCCAACTCATCGAGGGTCATTGGATCTTGTACAAGAAACCGTATATCGGATTTTGGGGATAGAAGTGACAAGAGGTTGGGAGTCACTGCATCATGAACTCCCGAGTACCAAAGACTTGAAAACCGAAGTGCCGAAAACCCAAAATATCTACCATAGTTGGTGACAGCTATGCTGTGGGCCCAGGGAAAAGAGGTTGGAAGTTCGAGAGTTGGGAGTCAAAGAGAGAAGTGAACGCGAGAACCTCTAGGGAACCAAAACCCCGAAACTCGAAACCCTGAAATCCTGAAGTCCTGAAATTTTTGAAGGACATAAGAACTATCGAGGATTTAACTATTGGATCCTTGTGGACAAAAACCCCGAAAAAAATGAAGTCCCGAAATTGCACAGTCATCAGAGCTCAGAAAACTTTGTGAAGCCAAAACGCTTTTTTGCTCACGTTGAATTATGAATATTGTGATTTTGTAAGGGTTAAGGCCTGAAAAACTTCGGTTGATTGCACAGTGTGTGTGCAGAGTTCAACGGGTTTCAGGACACTAGCCAAAAATTGATGTCGAGTATGGAATTAGAAGAGGTGCAGATTGTGTTAGCTCCCAAAATGAAACCGTCTTTTCGGTTGAATTTTGTAGAGGATATCCTGGCTATTGGTCGCATGCTTAAGCCACTGTTGTGTTTTTTATAGTTGAGAGGATTCTTGGTTTTGGTTCAGACAAGAAATTGGAAAAACAACATCTTTCGGTGGTTTGGGCGAGCCCTCAACGTGCTCATTAACCACCGAAAGTGTTTGGTTTCGCCAGATAAGTGGTCAATACAAAGAGCAATCAACCACCGAAAAAGGTTAAACGCGCAAAAAGGAAAGCTCGTGCTTTTGCACGAGCCGAATGTCAAGGATCGTGGTAATGATGAAAGTTCAAACCGCCAAAAAGCTCATGTTGCGGGAAATGATATTCGTTCGTGGGTTTTCAACCGAAAGTTTTCAAACACCTGCGTATTATCCTCTATATAATCATTTCCATATCTGCGCTGAGAGGTGACATTCAGATACGGTGCACGAAACCTCCTTCTTTCCTAGTGGCAGATACATCCATGATTAATTGACAGGTCATTCATTCATTTCAAAACTCAAAGTGTTATATGGAGCCTGAAGATCGCTGAGGATATCTATCAACACGCAATTTTTCCAAAAAATCGCGATTTTCAAATCTTGGTCCCTCCTTTCGGGCGATTGGCATGTGGTCTCCGGATTCAACCAGTATTTTGGGTCGAGGAAAACGGATTGGGTTATCGGGTAAGCCTATAAGCCTTTCTCTGTCAAAATTTCACAAACATATTTGCCTCCGAAAAATTGAAGTTTCGGTTGTCCCTGTCAGTCTGTAATTTGAATGTGTGTCGATTTTCTATTTTGCATTTGCAAATCCTACGCCCTGTCGAAATATTTCACAGTCTGTTAATCGACCATACCCTTAGTTCATAGAACCACTGTTTCCCAAATACCTGGTTGACTATAGTGTCAGATACAGCTCACTTTCAATTATGTCAAGATCCGGTCCTGCATTAAGGTCAGAAGCAGATGGTATGTGGTACTTTGAGGAACATCCAGAAGTTGCAGAATATTTCAAACAGGTGGGAGTTTTATCATATTGTGAGAAATTGACAATCTTCCATCAACAGATTGCTGAAGCATTCGCCTTATCATATGATGGCAGAGTTGTCAAAATAGGCAGAGAAGAGTTCATAATTGATGAGGCCTCTATTGCTGAGTACACAGGACTGTCTAGGACAGGTAGTTGCTGGTTCAAAACTTATTTGCCTTCAAATGTTGAGTTTAGATCATACCTGTTGCCAATACATAAAACGTTGATTTGGAAAAAAGATATACCTATGTCATATCTTGAAACAAAATGGCAGACCCTTCTGAAGGCTATTCTGGTGTATATTACCTGTGAAGGGCGTTATAACAGAGTGTTATACTATCATTTCAAATTGTTAAATCACTTTACAGGCAGGGAACCCTTAAATATACCATATTTMTTTCATAAGACCTTGATTAAAATGGCAAAACAGGTAAAGGCTCARCCCACTAAGGTTTCAAGCAGGATATCTCATCAGGGATTGATTACTMTCCTCATCAAAGAAGCCCTTCACAGGAAGAAAATTGAATGGAGTTTCTTCTTATTCTRGAACGAATTTCAGAYAGAGAAATCCCCARAAATGAAAGMAAAAAAGTCCAGAAGGAGTAATGATCCTACTAATCACAAGAGGAGAAAAGGAATTTCAACACCCAAGTATTCTATAGAGGCAGCACCCAGCAGCCAGGGAGGAATCAAGAAGAGGTTAAAACTTGAAAACAGAAACCTTGTGACAGGGAAAAACCCTCTTAACCTGCCATATAGTGACTCTAGTTCGGAGGAAGAGATAGAAAGGGCACAGGACAAATTGCATATAAAGCAAGATGTAAAATTGAAAATCAAGGCACCTCCATCAAAGCTTTCAGAAAAACATAGCCCACCGAAAGCAGAAGCTTCATCCAGCAAGCCTCAAAAAGCTAAGACCAGGAAAATCAATAAGCTTCTACGATAAATTTATGAGATGGAAGTACTTGAGAGAGTGATCAAAAAGGCAAATGCAGATCTAACAAAGAAGGTTGCTGAACTTTTCAAAGAAAATGAAATCCTTAAGGAAAAACATGATTCAATAAAAGGAAGAAACAGAGAGCTAATTAGGGAAAACATGAAATTGTACAGGCAGTTAAGGACCCTAAGACTTAAGCTAAAGAAGTATGAACCATCGGAGGAGGAACAAACCGGGTTAGACACCCTAGCCAATCTGGCCACAACCATAAGCAAGGTAACAGATCCTCCTGAACAATCATCAAGGGTTCGAAAATCTGCTCGAATCAAAACCACAGTACCTCAGAAGGTATGATTGTTGAAAAAAGTTTCAGAACAACCATTTTTGAAATTTTTAAAAGATCCTCAAAGTACAACATTCGGTGGTTTAGGCGAGCCACACTGAGCTCATTAACCACCGAAACAGGAGCTTTCGGTGGATAACTTATCCGTGAACTGTTACAGTCAACCACCGAAAGTCTTTGTGTGTAGAATTCAAGTGAGTTTTTGCACAGGTCCAAGATTTTTGATAAGAAAAGGTTTGGAACCTTTTCCAATGCATGCCTTATGAATTATCTCACTCACTCCAGCATTCATTTTTGGTGTACGATGAGGAAAACAATGATTTCAAAGGTATATGGGCAATTTCAGTTGAAGCAAAAAACAGGGTACTTTGCCACATCAGCCAACTCGACTTGGCCTCAAGGGGAGAAGAGTATGTTAGCCTCGGAAGGTTGTCTACACATCATCAACTGTCATCAGAGAAAAATTAGGGATCGACCTCTTTTTGAGGAAATATTCCACATATCTTGCAACAGTTTTTACTGTCTAATTTTAGTTGATCTGATCCATGTTTTTAGGATCAGAGGATTGCTTTGTAATCTTATAAATATCAGAACAGTACATGAACCTGGGGTTCGATTTTGGATAGAAGATTAGCTATTGTACTCAGACTTATATGTTAATACAGATCACAGGTTTCTTTCGACTTTGATTATCAGTTTTCCACCCTTCTTCTGTATTTTTATCTGTGTTGTCAAGCTTTGAATGGTTGTCATCCCATTGTTCAGCTCATAACCTGATAATAATTCTTTGATTGTCTCTTGAACCCTGCTTTGCACTGGTTTAGTTACAATTTATTCTCCACCCACTTTAAAGCTGCCCGCTGATTAATCAATTTTTGAGAGCACTGTCTATTTGTTTATCATTTTTATGTTTGAATGCCATAAGCTATATTGAGTTGTCCCATTGATCCACATTCACAAAATACAAAAAAACATTCATTTCTTAAGTTACCAAGCACCTCTGGTCTGCAACCACAGAGGGTTTCTTGGAGTGA
>JASDQU010736561.1:9082-33771 GCA_032191745.1 Picea mariana
CTGCCTATCATTTCGAAGAAGAAGAGGTTTTCTCCCTTTATGGGTTTCCTCGTGAAAATCTGTCTCTGTGTGTATTTTATGTGTGACTGATGATCTTTACTCTTACTGTTCATATGCTGTATGATTGGTTGATGACACATGAAGAAATCTTAATAATTATTTAAAAGGCATAAAACTGTTTAAGCTTATAAACAACTGATTCACCCCCCCTCTCAGTTGTTCTAGTATTTCCAACAAATGCAATGTTGGCATAGAGGAGGATCCTAAGTTCGTCAAGTTGTCAAGCAGCCTGTCAAGGGAGCAGAGAGCCGAGTATAGTGAGTTATTAAAATAATTTTCTTATGTTTTTTCCTGGACCTATGAAGACCTCAGGACATATGACACTAGCGTCACTGAACATAAGATCCCACTGAAGGAAGAGGCTAAGCCATTTAGGAAAAAGTTGAGACAGATTAATCCTATGTTGCTGCCTATCATGGAGAGAGATGTGAAGAAGATTTTGGATGCCCAGATCATCGTGCCTTTGAGGTATTCAGAGTGGGTGGCCAACTTGGTCCCAGTGAGGAAGAAGAATGGAGAAATCAGACTTTGTGTTGATTTCAGGAACCTAGACAGGAGTTCAAAAAAGGACAATTACCCTTTGCCAAAAATGGAACACATATTATAGAGGGTGAATGGTGCATCAAGGATATACATGATTGATGGTTTTTTAGGCTACAATCAGATCTCGGTATTTCCTGAGGACAGAGAAAAAACAATCTTCACCACTCCGTGGGGTACGTTCATGTATGATAAAATGCCTTTTGGATTGATGAACACATGAGAGACCTTTCAGAGATCCATGGATATCGCTTTCATTGGAGAAAGGGACAAGTTTGTGGTCATATATCTGGATGAGATTACAGTCTTCTCCAATTCTGATAAAGAACATTGTCAACACCTGAGGAAGGTTTTCTCAAAATGTAGAAGGTTTGGTCTCTTCCTCAATCCCAAGAAGTCTTTATCTGCTATGAAGGAGAGAAAATTGTTGGGTCGCATAGTATCAATTGAGGGAGTTAGGATTGATCCCAGCAAAGTTGAATCAATCCAAACCTTGTCACTCCTGAGATCCAAGAAAGAGGTCCAATATTTCTTGGGCAAAATTAATTTTCTGAGAAGGTTTGTTTCAAACTTTGTCGAATTAGTAAAGCATATCACAACCATGCTCAGGAAGGGAAATGAAGTAAAATGGACTGCTGAGCCCAAATAATCTTTTAACCAAATCAAACAAGTATTGACTGAGGCACCAATGTTGATTAGTCCTGATTATTCCAAGGACTTTTTTATTTTCTCCTTTTCTTCATTTGATACAGTGGCAGTTGTTTTATTGCAAAAGAATGTTGAGGGGATGGAACAGCCTATTTCCTTTTTTAGTAGGGCATTGAGGGACGCAGAAGTCAGATATGACATCATGGAGAAGTAGGCCTATGCCTTGGTGAAATCCCTCAAGGATTTAAGAGTCTATGTTCTACATTCAAAGATCATTGCATATGTTCCTTCAGCTGCTGTGAAGGACATCCTCATCCAGCCTAACATAGACAGGAGAAGAAGCAAGTGGATTGCCAAAATCCTCGAATTTGACTTGGAAATACAACCCACTAAGCTAGTTAAAGGCCAGGGTCTAGCCAAGATATTGGTCGAATCTAATTGTAAATATTTGGAGGTTAACTTCATCAATGCTTTCTTAGAAATTCAGCAAGCTTAGTTATCTCGTATAGACCCACAAGTCAGCCCTCCATTGTCGGAGTGCACCTAGTACAAAGACGTTATATTTTTTCTGCAAGAGTTGCGACCTCCAGATGGTATGGGAAAAAGCAGAGCAAGAGATCTTAAGCTCAAAGCAATTAAATATTTCCTTATTGACCAGGTCTATATTGGAAAGACCCCCTGGGGGTACTTCTAATATGTTTAAACCCATACGAAGCACAAAGGATTATGTCAGACTTTCATGACAGTTTGTGTGGGGGGCACCACTTCTGGAGAACGACAACCCATAAAATTCTCAGGGCTGGTTATTTCTGGCCTACCCTATTCACTGATGTTTGCACAAAAGCCAAAACCTATGCTAAAAGTCAGAAATTCTCAGGAAAGTAGCACTTAAATCCCCTACCATTGAAACCAGTGGTCGCTTTGGGGCCCTTTCAGAAGTGGGGCCTAGACTTCATTGGGGAGATTCATCCTGCATCCAGCGGTTAGTATAGATGGATCCTGACTGCCACATATTATTTTACCAAGTGTATAGAGGCTATCCCTACCAGGAGTGCTTCCCACAAGGTAATCATCAGTTTCCTGGAGGATATCATAGCAATATTTGGTTGCCCAAGCAGAATTGTCACAGATAATGCCACTTCTTTCAAATCTGAACCATTGACCCACTTCTGTGAGAAGTTCAGAATTAAGTTGATTCACTCTACCCCATACTACCCCCAAGGTAATGGATTGGCAGAGTCCTCTAACAAGAGCCTGATTAAAATCATTAAGAGACTATTAGAGGATAACGTAAAATCATGGGACTCAAAGCTCAAGTTTTCTCTGTGGGCTGATAGAGTGACGACAAAAAGATCCCTCAGCATCTCTCCATTCCAGCTGGTATATGGAACTGAATTGGTTTTTCCCTCACAGCTGGCCCTACCCGTGGAGAAATTCTTTCAGGACTACCAAGGAGAGACTGATGATATGATCTGAAGAATCCAGCAACTAGTCGAAGTGCAGCAGGCAAGAAAGAAGCTCCTGGACAGAGCACATGAACATCAACAAAAGATCAAATAGGCTTTCAACGGAAGGTGAGAAAAGGGGATTTCTAGCTGGGAAATCTAGTACAAAAATAGGATGTGCTAAAGCAGGACAGAGGCAAGCATAGAAAATTCGAGGCATTATGGATCGACCCTTTTTGGGTTTCTGAGACATTTCCAAACAATACCTACAAGTTACAGAACTTGGAGGGTGATGAGGTTTTTGGTGGCCCTGTAAATGGGCACTTCCTGAAAAAGTTTTTTGTCTGAAGTCGTAGCCGGCTTCCCACCATTGTAAATATTGTTCTTGTTTTATTCCTAGTTTATCTTTCTTTGAATAAATAGACTCCATAACCCAATAGCTAGGGCACTAGAACTACTTGTTCTTGGAAGCTCAGAGGGAGCATGTCATCCCCTATGGAGCCAAATGTTATCACTTAATCCTGCCTAGACCTTGGGGGTCTGTGTTTTCTTCCTATATGGGTGTTTTTCCATGTTTTTCCCCTTTAGTAGACCCAATTGCGGTTCCCCTTTCCCTCCTGGCATATATCTTTCTTTTAGCACAGTCATCCTTCTCGATCAACTAATCTTTCCCTGTCAAATATGCTCAAAAGAGATCGACCCTGAATTCCTTTGTCTTTTCTGAAAGTCGATCCCTTCTCCTTTTGCCTCCATCACCGAACCTTTTTGTTCTGAAGTTTTAGTCTTGTCAGCCAAAGCTTCATTTTTACCATCTGCAGCATTGAAATCGATCAAATAGTGATATAGATCAAGCGAATGGGCAAAGAGAAGTTTTCAACGGTGAGGATCTACCAATGGAGTAGATTGACGGTCGACGGTTAATTGTGATCAACGGATTTGCACGAGGTTTAGCGCAAGAGATAGCACCCATATCGTCGAAATGATCGAGGTCATCCGATCTAGTGGGGACATGTGGCAGCTAGTCGGTGTTTCGGGGATTGCGAGTTGGGAGGACTAGGTCCTTCCTTATGTTTCAAAATCCTGAAATGCGAGATGTTAAGCCCCGGGGGTTTTGGGCCCATGGTCCTAGCGCCAGGTCACGATAAACGGGCCCAAGAGCAGAGGTAGCGCCCTTTTTCCATTAAAATTCATATCATTCATCCATCTAAAGGACACATGGCGCACATCCATGCTTTCACAGATTGGTCACTGGGAAAGATGGGGAGAGATACATCAGGAATCCTCGGCGCAAGAAGTCCCAAAAGGATCTGGATGGTTGGATTGAGGAGCGATCTCAACCATCCATTCCAACGGGGACAAGTGGCAACTAGTTGGCATTTTGAGAGCCGAGTGTCGAGGATTTTGAAAGCAGGGGAGAGAGAAATCTTGGTGGGAGAATCACTGAAATAACGTTGAGGATCAGGCCCATGGTCATGGCCCCTGGGTCATATGTAAAGTAGGGCTGGAAAATCGGGGTCTTCAGGGAATCATCGTGGCCTTTGGTTCTAAGTAGATCCGACCGTCAAATTGTGAAGGAGCCATTTCGCAACTTTGAGCACCGGGGAAATGAAAGGGAGAGCGTTGTGGATCCCCGGTGCAAATTTTCTTGATACAATTAGGACCGTCGATCGAGGATCATTTTGAGTCATCCATGTTGAGTCTCACAATCACAACCTTGGGTTCCTTCAAGCATGGAGCCAAGAGAGGAATCTAGCCATAGGAGTGTGATCGTCCCTTGTGCATGAGGTCTTGGCCACCGCCATGGAAGAGAGAAATTAATGGAGTTTGAGTAGGTTGGTGAAACCTTGGCTCAAGCCATGAATGAAAGGTGTGGGGGTTCTGAAGAAATTAGCCCATGGTACCCCTGTGTGTAGGTCCCCCTGCAAGAGCCATGTCGATTTGATGTCATCTTCAGACAAGAAGAGCCTGCACATGCTTACTTGAAATTTAATGGCTCAACAACTCTCCTGCTGTCAGTGGCGAGTTTCTCTGAGTATATATACTCAGTTTTTATATTTTTGTAAGGGTCGATGGTTGAGCAAATCTCCCATATTGTAAATTTTTAATGAACATTCTGGTTCTCTGGTTATGTATATGTATGTGAAACTTCTTGTTTAATAACAGTCAGCTTTCTTACTCCATCTTGTTTCCTTCTGATGCTGAAAGAGTTCATGATTGAATGATTCACTTGAATTACTATGACTGCAATATGATGAATGTTTGATTATAGTGTTGTTATAGTTCCTTCCATCTTCTTTGAGATTCAAATTCAAGAAGTTCTCGTGCTTGAATTGTTCTTCCTTGGGTTGCTGAGAGACTTGATGTCCTTGGTAGATATCTACATTTCCTCCCTCAAGTCTTCCTCCTACTCAACTTTACTACAACTTATTGTCTGAAGTTAAACTAAGACCTCATATGCTCGTGCATGTCAGTCCAGTTTTCTAAGTTAAGACAATGTTTTCTTGAGACTGTGCCCATTCGACCATTTTAAACCAACTTGTGACATAAAATTCTGATGGGTATCAGGCTTACTCCTGTTGCAATCCAGGGGTGACTTCTGGTGCTAACACATTCCAAAGGTATTGAATATATTTCCACAATAGCATGGAGATGTCAAGGCCAAGAAAGACACAAAAGTGAAATAAATCTTTGTAGAGAGTCAATAAGGAACCATGAAGAATAAAATGGTTCTATTCATGGTTTTGAATGCAAAATAGATGGTGCCTACGAATAGTCCATCTCAAGTGGCATAGATCCATAACTGACATTTCCAGGTGGTGGAAGTATCACTTGAAATTATGATGGTAAATTAAAAGAAGTGTTAAGTGCTTTTAATTAATTCTATGCAGCTAGAGAAGGAGGTATATGTGCATCCTTATAGTATGCTAGATATTATCTATGCAAGCCAAGTTTGAGGCTAGTTGGAAAGGAGAACATAAGAGTGGAAGAAATCTAAAATACTAAAGTATTCATTTAAGAAAGAGTTGAAGTAGTTCAGTCTGAAAAGTAAATGGATGTTGAAGATTCAAAGTCTATAAGACAACATGATTGGAATTATAATTCATCCAAGTATGAGTTGGGATAGATGGATCCAAGAAATAAATAAAAGATGAAGGTTAATATCAGTTGAGTATTTGGATGGAAAAGCAAAGGCAGCCATGAGTGATTTGTCTAGAAAGTGCTCAGGTTAGAAATAATCATGCATAGTGGTTACAGTGAAGAGCACATGAAGATTTGAGAATCTAGAAGAATTGAAGACTTCTGGGATAAACAAGGAAAAGTGATATAGGGAGAAAGAACTTGATGCACTTACTGTAGCAGAAGGTATGTTATGGCTTGTTGGGACAACCATAAAGTGAGAATGATTTCATGTTTTCAAGTGTTGTTGATAATGTTGCTGCATATGGAAGGAAGCAACAGAAAGTTGGAAAGTTGATTATAGGACTGATAAAGAGGCATGAGAGCTTCTACTGTCATCAACTAATAAGGTAGCATTAGATCCATTTAATGGAAGCCATGCAGGTAAGTATTTCTCTTTTTAAAATATGTTGCATAATTGCCAAAGGGAAATTCAGGTAAGAATTTCCCCAAATTTATTTTTTATAATACACAACATGGTATTGTTTAAGTGCATTAACAGGAATAAGTTACCACTAGGTGTGGTAAATTCTAAAGGCCTGCTATAGTTATCAAATATTTTTATCATTTGAATGCACACACTGACATAGTATCATGTCATGTTAATTTGGTTATGAGGTAATAACCAAAGAAATAAAAGATAATAACTTGTTATAGGAATGATGCCAGGAAATCTAGTCGTGTATGAGACTAGGACAAGGTTGGATATGGAAAGGTATGGATATAGAAAGGTTACATAACACACAAATACCCAATGATCTTCCTACCTTAAAGTAAAACTTGGATTGCAACATTTTTGCTAACACTAATGCACACCACAAAATTATAGTCTTGGTGTAGTGTTCAGGCCAAAAAGGAAGGCATTCAAATAATTGAGAAGACAATGGGAAGTGTGTGGAGAATGTGTCAAGACATTGGTCATGTTTCCAATTTTTGAATGGTGAGATACATGACTTAGATAAAGATCATTCTTAAAATCAATACAAAGGTGCATTGAATATATAGACATTGAGAGTTGCACTCATGTCTAGTAAGTGGCAGAGTTGCACACATACATGACAGAATTGTATACTTAAATGAATTTGTTGAATGTGTTTTGTGAGTGCATGCATATATATTATTGCATGAAAATAATTATACTAATGGCTGAAATGTTACTAACTCATGGAGTTGAGAACATTTCAGGAACTGTTAGAGATTGCAAGAAGAAAGTTGCAAGTCAAGTAGCCACATGAGCATTGACTACAGAACATTTTTCTATTTAGAAAAAAAGTAATAAACTTACTAATATTAATTATGAACAGATGTATGCATAGAATGATAATTCATTCTATCTAATAATTTTATTAGTAGTTGAGATTAAATTGATTAGTTTAGACAATTCTAAGATCATGCTAAATGTTTTTTTTTGTACATATTGCAAGGAAAGTATGATGTACAGGAAATACTGACAATTTGTTAGCTGAATGCAAGATAGAATCATCACATGAATAGTTGTATTCAGCATGGTGCTCGCTGAAATCCAGAAGGAAGACTGCATCCTATTATTGCAACAACAATAAAAAAAATTATGAAATAGAATTTCATATTTTGGGAAAAGTCGAATTCCTTATGAAATTAATTTGATTTCTAAAATGGAATTTAATAATGTTCTCTCATGATAATTATATTTGTGTGATACAAATGATATAATATTGATTAATATTGGAATGTTGGGAAAGAACAACTACTATTGAGGAAACTAAATCCCTTTAATTATAGAACCTTGGTGGGGTTCTAGTAATGGGTTAGCACTCTCCTTGTGTGTAAAATCCTTGGAAATATGTATCATTGAAGAACTGCATAGCAGTGAAGGGATTCCTGAGCCTGGAAAGGTGAGTGCAACAAGGAGGAGGAATTATTCCTAGAAGAGAATGAAATAATGAGCTGAATTATTCCCAGAAGCAACTCTATGGAATAGAGCAATTGACTTCCATTTGTAGTATGAATACCACAATTGGTGCTAGAAAGTAGAGCACCAAATGGATAACAAGATTCCAATAGCTAAAGCTTGGAGATTTTTAAAGATTTGAATGGTACATGGTATATAATAAGGGGAGGGGATTGTAATACCCCTAGGTTGAACCCCAAATTGTAAATGAAAATGTACTTAAGATGGTGAGTTGTTTTATATCATTTTTCATGCACCTTCCATGGTATAGTGCGCAAATGTATTGCGCACTAAAATGATAAAGTGTGCACATTCCAGGATACCACACACAACAAACTTAAGTGTGAGTGATTTCGAGGCCAAAGAACCTTTTGTGTATATGTTGCATTTTATAGGTTGGTGAGCTAGTTATTATACGCTAGGAGGCGATGTTGAATTAGGTCGGAGATCCTAGATGCTAAAGGCCGGTGAGTGTATTTTTGTATATGTCTTATCATTAATATAATACATCATTACGTGTAGACCGACCATGATAAAATAGTATGGGGGACTAAACTCCACTAGTTAGGGAAAGGGGGGGCTAAAAGTTAAGGATAAGGGGCTAAGCTAGGGAGCTTAAGCCAAAAAGGAATATTATATTAATATTCCTTAAAGTATAAAGTATGGATAATTATTTTATACTAAGTTCTAAGGATGGGGACAAGTGGGCCAAAGTAGTTCTCAACATGACAAGTGTCAATTTAGGGACATGCATACATATAGCTTGGACTTAGTTCATTTTGGGGGATTCCATCATCATTCACTCACTCATTCAGTTGTCCACTGTACCATTTTGTTATTATCATTGTACCTGTACCATACCTGAACCAGTACCATGCTTGTACCTGTACCTATAACTATATTCATACCCGTACCTATACCTGTACTTGGTTAGCTTGGGAGCTGGATTGAAGAAGAGGGTTTTCAAGCCCGTGGGATACTGAAGAGGAAAGTTGTCAGGCCCATGAGAAATTCTCTCTAGGTGAGAGAATTGATGGGAATTGATTTCCTGAAGGTGTCAAACTACAACTACAAGGCTCTAAGACTTCATGTCTGACCTGTTGCTAAAGCCCCGAAAAGGAAGTGGGGAAGCTGAAGGACTATTGAGCAAAGAAGGGGCACACTTTCTAGCATGGGACAGGCATGTGGGGAATGAGGGATTGTAGGTTGTTAGTTTGATTTGACACATGTGTCAGAGTGTTTCTTAGTATCTGAGATACATCATCCTGGTTAGGAAGCCATTTACCCAGGTGGAGTTTATTCCCAGCTCGGGGGTGACCCACTGTTGAGAGTGATGAGCAACGTGGTCTAAGGTTGGGAGGTTCGTGGAAGGTCTGCACATAGTTGGTGATATTTTTACCAAGATAAGTGTCCATTTTGTGTTAAATTACATGCTGCATTATTATGTATGCATTTATTTTTATGGGTTATTCCTATGTGTGCAACATGTGTATTTTTATTATTATTTTGTATGAAGTTGTGCATTTGTAGAATGTGTTTGTCTATTTTAAGTTATATATATATATATATATATATATATATATAAAGTTCTACAAGAGTTTCTATGTGTATGTGTTTTAAATTTGTATATAGTTTGACATTTTTATGTGGCATAGCCCAGTTGGATGTTGGGGATGTTACACCTGTGATCTTAGCTATGAGATCCACGTCAATGGGGACTGGCGTATCCATCCATAGGATACCTCCATGTACCCTGGCCAATAATTGTTTCACACACAGTCCCACATTTTTACCGTGCCCAAAATGCGTTATGTCCAACAGATTCATCACGCTCGAACTATAGAGACCTATAACACACTGCATGGGCTCTAGAATAGGTTTCCCTAGGGGTCCTACCTCCCCCTTGTTCTCCAAGTATTCTTGTTGCAAAAAGTCTGGAAACTTAGTTGTGCTAGTTGATAGTTCTTCCTCTACTCTGGTGGGACTAATTAATTCAGTATCAGATGTTTTTACATCCTCAAACTCCACACAATTCTCTGGTTCTTCCATTTGTTCCTTCTTCCTACCAGACCATCGGGTACTCACACAAATCGACTAGGAGCGCCAACTTTCGTGGGTGTCATCTAGTTAGTTGTAACACACCCAACCCCTTAAGTACATGTGTGCACTATACCATGGAAGGTGCATGCAAAATGATATCACAAAACTCACCATATTATATACATATATACATTTATATTTATAGTTGGAGTTTGGCCTAGAGGTATTACAATGGAACTATCATTTTTTAAAGTATTATTTTTTCAATTTCCATTCCCTATAGAGAAATAAAGGTATTCATTTCCAATTTATAGACATTAAATATAATTTACAATCTTTAAGCTTTGAAGAACATTCAAACATACAAAATTACCTTATTTTTTTCCTTCACCATTTTTATCTTGATCATCTAAATTTGAATTCTGATAGACCTCCAACATTCTCATCATCTTGATCATATGTCCCATTCTTATTATAATATTCTTATGATTCATTGTCATATATAATTATAGATGAATATTGGGATGGAAAATAATTATTTTAAAAAGGTAGGTAGATAAAAGAAAAGTCATAATAAAATAAGATATTAAAAAATCATTAAAATAACATACATTTTTGTTGATGAAGTAATATTTTTTTGATAAAATCTTGTCATGTATAATTCTTAATGAATTGTCTCCATGATTAAAATTAGTTTTTGCTTCTTGATTTGTTCATAGAACAAATAAAATTTCTACATCCAACATATAGTGAAAGAATTATATGTATCAACTATGTGATCCTAGAATTTTTGGATCATTTCTTTTACAGACACATGTTTCTCAAAACCAAACTTAAATTTCTAAAAAATTGGTATATCAAAAAGTGGTAGAGTTGAATCTTCCCAATCCATATATATATATATATATATATATATATATGGAAATTCTTCCCACTCCATATATATATATATATATATATATGGAAATTAAGGTAATCTCCCTTTTCAATGGAATTTTCCAACATTGTATTACAAAGAGTTCTATGCAGGAATCTTTTGAATAATATCTATAAATGGAAATAGATGGGTACTCTATTACATTTCTCATAATGCTTTCACGATATTGAGAGAATGATGTCATGAACATATGTGTTACATAGATATCAATTAGAAAAGTGTAGGTGCAAGTTTCTACATTTGAACCAAGAAAAAATAAGCATTTAAGGACATCATTTCTATCCACATATAAATATAGTTAGTTATATCAATAAAAACAAGCTCATAGAAAATAGGTTGAAAAGAGATGATGTCAATCAATGTGTTTTTCAATGTAGAGGGATAACTACTACAACAAACAAAGAATGATCCATTTTTCTTAGTTTCCATTATCAGACTAGTTTCCTTTTGCTTAGTATATATGTCCAATATTATGACAACCTTAGGCAATTTAGGCTCCTCTTCCTCTTAGTTTTTGCTAGATTTTCCTCAAATAAAATAGTGCATAATTGTACGAAATAATTGGATAAAATTTTGTAGAATTCAACCACATTTGTTTTAGAGAGTAGTTGAGAACTATAAAAATTGTAATCCTAAACTTTTAAATATTTGCAAACAATAGCTCTAGTAGATTTTTTCATATTAGATCCACTTTCAAATATTGTAATTAAATTTTTTTAAGAACATGAGGGTAAACTATTGTAAAAAATCCATTCATTATTTTCTTTGTTACAATGTACAATTTGGCTTCATTCATGTCCCACAATGTTCTAAAAATATAGAACCATACAATTTGGCTTCATTCATGTCCCACAATGTTCTAAAAATATAAAGCCATATTATTTTTTTATTCCAATTGAAGTCATATTGTTTGATGCTATGAAGTGAACATGCCAATGAATAATTTTGGCAAAGTTAAAAAAATCTCCACTTTTCCATAAATCATATGATGTCAAGACGAGGGTCATCTTATATTTCAATTCATCTTGCTCGAAACATAAAAAACATCCATACATTCATGAATTTTTGCAAAACAATATATATAAAGAGTTTAAAACAAATTAAATTTATACATCAAATTATTTAATGGTGAAGAATGGCTCTAGAAAATAATATTTATACCTGCCACTCTTTTAAGCCAATGTGTTCCTTCCCTGCATGGTTTGGCATTTACTATATATAAATTTCAACCTTGTTTTCATGACCTTATCAATGAAGGGAGTGTTAGCCAATTCCTTGTTAGAAACATTTTGTTATTTTCGTAATTTATTAATAGTAATCTATGAAACACACACATTAAGAAAATGAGATCTACATTAATGAAATGTGGCATGAATTTATTCATATTTTTAAATTTTTTATTATTTTCACTTGTGCAATTTTTCTATGTTGCCCATCAAAGACAAGGAATTTTAGGATTTCCATTTCAATTTCATCTTCATATTTAGGTATAATAAGTTGTTTAGACAATTTGTCAAAAGCAATTAGGACAACTTTTCTTAGTTTTGTTGTAAAGTTTATGAAAGTGACAAAAATATTTTCACCATGGATGTTGTCTAACTATTTTACAAAATGGTTTTTTTCCCTAGAATTTGAAGACATAAATCCACATGAAATTACTATTTTTTGTTGTTTAATAGCCATTTTTGAATGTATAAATGGATTCATGCTGAAAAACCCCTGGAACACTCAAATTATTTAAGAAAATATTCCCGAAAAAAATTACTGACCTCTTGGGAGAAAACATGTGTTCTTAACCATTATATATATATATATATATATATATATATATATATATATATATATTAAAATTAACCCAAAAAAAAAAAATAACATGATAAAGATATGTTAAACTTTAATAATACTCATTTTATATTTTGATATTATTATCATTACTTTTTTTTTTAAGTTTAATTAATAGATATTTTAGTAAAGATTCAAATGAAGTGTATATTTCTGGATAAACATTGTGTACATAATTTTTCAAACTTTCAACATTGTGCACATAGTTTGACTGGACTCTTCACCCATTATGAGGGACAACTAAAAGCTAAAATGTAGGAAACAAAGTGAGAGGCTTTTTTATTTATAAATTTGAATAAAAAAGTGATTGTTGAGTAACAATTCGGTAAAGAATTAAAACAAATTCAAACTGGTTGTTGGTCTTGGAAGATAGTACATATATGTTTTAAAAAAGATTCAAATGTTGTATTGATATTGTGATTGCGTGGAGGTGTGGTGGCCACTAGGGTATCTTTTAAGGATGTAGTAAATTTTTTTTTTATCATTCCTAATGTTCTCATACCTTCACATATTTATAGTGTTTATAACTTGAGTGAGATTAATGGTTAAAAACATGTGTTTCCTCCAAGGAGGTCACAAGTTCAAATCTAGAGGGGGTAGGGTATGTACACCTATTTATAGTTTATCATCATTTGTTGTCTTAATTGGTATAAGAGTAGATTCATATTTCTTAGACCAATAAATGTTAGATCTCTCTTTGTTCCAACGAATTTTTAACAATTTATCTTTCTTATCATGTTGATTATCAAACATTTTTCATCATTTTAACTGGTATATTTGTATATTCATATGTATTGGAAAAAGAAATGTGATATCTCTCTTTTTTCCTAAGGATTTTTTAATTGTTTATCTTTCTTATCATGTTGATTATCAAACAATTTTGAGGGTCTCTAGTTTTGGGGAAACATAATGCATTTTATAACTCCTTAGTTCTTGGATTTTGGTCCTAAATCAATGTCAATTATTAGAATGATAGTTTGATATTGTCTCACTGATATACCATTATGTTTCTATCATTTATTAGATTTTGATGATATTGCAGACTCTTTGAGAATTTACATCAAATAAATTCTTGAGATATATTTGGTAAGCTTTTGTATATATGCTTGAAATTATGTTGAGATAGACCTTAGTAAAGGTATTCCAAACAAAGTGCTTCTCAAATGGAAAAAAAAAAAATCAATACACTTAGGTCTTATATTATGAGAACATGAAATTTCATTGTCAAATATGTCATCCATGACGACATCTACAAGATTATTTTTCCCATGTTCATGTTCATCCTTCCAAGAAAAAGGGACATAAACAAATAAAAGAGATGGAATTTTCAGAAAAAGATGATGATCAAAATGATGATCAACAATCACAAGCTCTTATGGGGGATAATGTAGAAGATCTAGATACAAAGCTTTCTTCCTCGAAGGATTTATATTTTCCTAAATCTTCTTTAGGTGGAATAAAGAGAATTCATGAAATTTATATGTCTAACTCAGATAAAGAATTACTTCCCTTTATGAATCGTGACATATTTCCTTCAAACACATAGTTGGTTTCACTGAGAGGCACTTTTTATAGCCCAATATGTGGAATATGTGTAATTCCTTCCATGCCCAACATGGATTTGAAATGTGGTGTGTGTGTGTGTGTGTAAAGAACCAATGTAGAGCTATCTATCATGCACAGAGAGGGATCAAGTACCTCTAGGTGAATTTATTTTAAACTGAAAAAGCTTGAGGAAAAGTTTGCACCTCCAGGGATTTGATCTCTCTCAATACATGATAGATCCAGAGTTAATATGGATTTACCCTCGTTATTATGGATCTCAAAAAGGGAAGAATTGATGATTTTTTTTAAATGAAAAGAAATGATATGTATATTCGATGTGTAATTTTGTTCATATTGTGTAATCGATCCTATAAAACAAAAATTAATGAATATATAAAGGGAATTATAACAAATCATAAAACAAAAATTAATAGAGGGGAAATATATCTTTTATTTCCATGTCAACTCGTGGAGAAATGGTTTTACAAGTCTATTAAAGAATCTCACAGGATTGTACATTTAAACAGAAATTTTGCAAGTGTTTTAAGGGATATGGAAAGAAAAATGATTGAGAAACCTCCAATAGAGACAACCATGTTTGAGGATAGCCAAAATGTATTGCAACTAAAAGGTATGTGTCACCACCCAACAATCTCTACCTTGAAAACAATGTGCCTGATACTTTTCCCAAAAAATTCAATCATCACCTTTCTTGCAAGCCAAGAGAAGCCAAACTCCATCATAAATTCTCTAATAGAACTGGTTGTGTAAACATGTCTGAACAATTTTCCCCAATATGGACTTCTCTACCTTCAACAATAATCTATCTTACAAAATGATGCCTTGTCCCATTTTGATACATTGGACAGTTATTCAAATACACAACACTTTGACTACCATATATAATGTACTTGTCCAAACTTACCCAATATATCCTTGCATTCATGAGAGACATAACCTAAGGTAGATCTCGTTTTGTCCATATCTACTAGAAGATATGAATCAACATAACCATAGACTAAATCACTACAACCACTATAGGTGATACTTGTGCATTTAAGATACTGAAGCACCCATTTCCAATACTCTATATTTGTTCTGTGTCCACTGACAACACCAACTGCATGTAAAATATCTAGTCTTGAACATTCCATCACAAAAATCATCCTTCCTCTTGTATTGGCATAAAATATACAAGATATATAATCCTTTTCTTCCTTACTAGCAGGACATAAACTTTAAGAAAAATTACAATGGAAAAATAAAGGCATATTTATCATTTTCACATGTTCATAATGAACCTCATCAATATCTTCACCATAGACTTATGTTGTGATAACCACAACTTACCATTTTTCCCGTCTCTATTTACTTCTATGCCCAATATTTTTTTTTCTTCTCCTAGATACTTCATCATGAAAGAATAAAACATATTGTACCATTTCCTTGGTACCTTTAGGCCATACAATGATTCCTTAAGTTTGCAAACAAATCTTCCTTTGTGATCCTGAATAGCTTTTGATTATTCCATGTGTATATCTCTACTAGTGATATTTTTTGGATAGTAGGATCCCACAATCTACATCCCTTAACTTCATCACTATAGCCAACAAAAATATAAAACTTGCAAAATTTTAAAGATTGTAAGTCTAGAAGTAACTTACAGTTTACTGGTACTTGTATCCCCAACCCTTTATTGCTCATATGGCCTAGTCATTGATGTTATAAACAAGTATATGCACTTTCTTCCTTAGATACCATTGTTGCTTCACTTATTTCAATATTTCCAATCTTTGTTTCCTTCATTACCACCAAATTGCCCTTGGAAATTTTCAGTGCTCCACCTTGACCTAAATATTTATATCCACCAGAATCCAAAACTCCCAAAGAAATAAAATTGTTTTTAAGTTTTGGTACATGTCTAACATCTATCAACATTCTTACAATACCACCAAACATATTAATCTTAATGGTCCCAATCCCAATGATTTTACAAGACGTATCATTTCCCATAAAAATAACACCATCATCTATAGATTAGTAAGAAGAGAACCAACTTCTATGTGAACACATGTAATGCGAAGCACCACAATATAACAACCATTCTTCTTGATATTGTAAGATACTAAAAATAGATAAAACTTCATCAACCATACCTGAACTTAACTCAATTGGATTTTCTTCCTTACTGGAGTCTTCCTTAGATTCTTGTCTCTTCCAACAATCTTTCTTGAGATGCCCTGATTTATTGAAATACGAACACTTTAGCTTCCTCTTCTTTCCCTTTGAATTGGATCTAGATGTACCTCTCAATTTATCCCTTCTTTCTCTAGATCAAACTCTAGCCACCATTTCTTTTGGTGTGGAGGTTTCTATATTGGATTTCCTCCTCACCTACTTAGACAACAAAGCTCCCATAATAAATTTATATTCAAGAGTATCAGTTGTACTAAAGATAATGGAAGTGACTAAATGATCCAAGACTTAGAAAATGAACACAACAACATCACTTCCTTATCTTCCTCTTCCATTTTTGCATCCATACTAGTTAATTGGCATATGAGAATGTTACATAAATTTAAATGATCAACAATTTTGGTACCTTCTTTGAACCATAGACTGTATAATTTCCTCTTCAAGTAGATTTTGATGGTCAAAGATTTCATCATATAGATTCTCTCCATTCTTCTCCATAAGCCTGTTGTTGTTTCCTCTCCAACGATATTGAAGAGGACATCACCTACCAAACACAATTGAATGGTGTTGAGAGCCCTTGGATCAAGATCTTCTCTATCATTATATGTCGTATCCATTGGCTTATTTCTCTTTCCATCCAATTATTTGTGCAATCCTTATTGCACCAACAAATCCCACAACTCGAAGTTGTTCTTTCCATTAAATTTATCTACCTCGAACCTTTCATTCATCATTTTCACCATTCTCCACAAACACAAAAAAAGAAGGGGCAGACCTTTTCTAAATTAAAACTTTTGGAAATATATTATGTATGCTCACCAAAAAGCTCGCCTCCAATAGGGTTTCAACCACAGAGAGTTTATTCTATCGAGGAAATTGAACAATTTTTTTTTTTTTTGCAAACTCCTCCTTAGCTCTTCGAGTACACTCAACCCTCTTTACATATCGATCGAATCTACTTCTATGCGCATACTCTCCTTCTATATTCCCTTCTCCTCTGCTCATGAAACAATGCAAACTCTCCTTCTTTGTACCCTTCTTCTCTGCTCATAAAGAACACATACTCTCCTTCTCTGTGCCCTTCTCCTCTGCTCACAAAACATCACAGACTCTCGTTCTTTGATTCCTTCTCATCAGCTCATGAAACAAGAGTTGCAAATGGTAGATCTCCGGAACCCTCGAATCTACATTCTTCACGGATAGAGTTGCAAACCCTCATCTCTTCCTTATGGACATAGTACCAATCCAATTTCCTTGACAACATACTCTTCCTTTTCCTTGGCAGCAAACAACAACCACACAAGTAACCAACGACCATACGCTTTGATACCACTTATTGTAATCGAGCCTACAAAACAAAATTAATAAACAGAGAAAGGGAATGATAACACACGAGAAAATAAAAAACAAATAGAGGGACAAGATATCTCTTTATTGTTGTTTCAACTAGTGGAGAAATGGTTTTACAAGTATACTAAAGCACCTCACGGTCTTCTACATTTGAACATGAATTTTGCAAGCGTTTTTCAGGGATATGGAAAACCAAATTCTTGAGAAGCCTCCAATAGAGATAGCCATGTTGGAGTAGAGCCAAAACGAATTGTAACTGAAAGGTATGTGCAACTATCACCACCCAACACATATTATTTTCAGCCTTTTGTGAGTGCTTTTCACACTTGTTATTTTATATTTTTTCATGAACACTTGAAAAATGTATTTTTTTTTCAATGAATAGAAATCACAATTTTTAGGAATGCTTCTTTTTTTAAGCATTAAAAAATTAAAACAAGCCAAATAATTTCTTTCTTTTTTTAAAGGTCAAATAAACAAATTTTAATTTTAATAAATGTTAATAAGCATCATCATAATCATACATTAAAATTATTAATATAAAAATATTATATTTAATAATAGTTATATAAAATAAGTTTAATCAAAACAACAAAATTTATTTTAAAAGTTATTAATGCAAATTATTAATGAAATTATATATATATATATATATATATATATATGAGGATGATGATGAATATCTATAGATTAGATCAATTCTTCTATAGGTCCTTAAAAAGTTAAGAGATTATTTTAATTTTTTTTAAATTTTATTTTTATGTTTGAAAAATATTGAGAAAAGCTTTCTAAGATCACCATAATTTTGATGACTTAAGATATTAAGAAAGTCAATAATATGAAAGATATTTTTAAATTGAAATCTAATATAAATATAAACAAGAACAATCCAAGAAAAAAATAATTAAGAAATTAAAATTATTAAAAAATTAAAAAAATAAAATAAAACACCATTAAAAAAGAAAATCTTTGAAATACCCATTTAAAAACAAACACTATAGTTTGAAAAATATGAAAAGATACAAACACTATACTTTGAAAAAGAAGAAAGAAAATCTTTCAAATAGAATTGCTATTGCTTACAACTTAGCATCCATATTGACAGAATAGTCCACTTGCAAGTGTCCACATTTGCATCACTCGTTAACTTCAGATTTTTAATTTTTTCTTCTCCTGAATTTATAGTTACATCCATGGGTAAATCAGGAATGATTAGATAAATGGACTTCGAGAAGTTGTAACAAGATGAATACATATGTATATATAGCTTTTTCACGTTGAGTTTGCTGATATGGACGCCTCATTATTCATTTTGATGCCATGTATTATTACAATTATATAAGGATTGTAGATAGCTAATCAATGTACTGTACTAGGAATTAAATAGTATGAAAAAGTAGTACAAATTAATTAGTTTTGAAAACACTGTATTTAGTATTAGATAGTTTAATGAGACGGAGAATATTGACTCTGGATTTGAATTAGAAACGACGTTTGCAAGGGAGAGATGCTGGATTTAGTAGGGGCGGAGCATATTTACATGTCAGGCAATAGTTGATACGTCAGATAAATTGTCTACATTTGGTTGTTGTGCTAACTACGTCAGAGAGTAGACATAAATGAATGGATTGGATCGGATAGTCGCGCTGTCCGTTGCTGTTTCTGATTTCGGAGGTAATTCTGAGATAAAATTTGAGAATTTAATTTGACGGGGGTCTGAGGGAGTTTGCTCTGAATCTTCCTGATTGATCGATTGATTGATCTCCATGGATGGATGAACCCGACAGAGATGGAGGTTTTGATGGGAAAGGCAGAGCCAGAGCCAGAAATGGTAGTTTGTTGACGACAGGCTTCCGTCATACTCACCTCCTACATTTATATTTGGAGTGTTATCTGCACTGAAATTTTGAAAACTCTGATCCACCCTTCCTTTTTACCTTAATGATAACGTCAGCCCGTTTAACCTACCATGTAAGCAATGTCAGAAGGAAAGAGAGTACCGTTGGCCACCCTGTCATACATGAGAATCTTTGGATCTTTCGTAGACAAGACGATTGATGTATCCCTATGTATATACATATACAGTTAAATTGGCCAGGCCAGGCTTATATACCACGGGAAACAGTCAAAATCTAAAGAACTCACTGATCATTCGCCACACTCGAGTACCTTGCATTTGGTAGCCTTAATCGCAGACACGAGTAATTACTAATGATGATCATGAGCGAGCCTCGCTCTCTCCCTCTATCTCCTTTGAAATGCACGCGATGATCAGTCGTTGGACTTATGAATGATTATTGCTCGTTAAACGCCGTTAAGCTTTTTGCTTGAATGGCAAGAAACTGCGGACCTTCTCTGATTTGATTTGCTGTTCTACCGTGAAAATTGTTATTAGATGCCCGGTCGCAATCAGTCCTGAAATCAATTGGATACTTTGCCTGCCATTATTATTCCATACAACATTACCAAAACTATAAACATTATGTATTTCAACATTATATTTTCAAACCCATATGCCAAATGCGACAGTGTATTTATTGCTTCCAAATATTCAGATTGTTTGGGAACACTTGTAATTTAAAAAGCTTGTAGCGCAATATGATATTGAATCTGAAACAAATGGTGGCTGAACCGATTCATATAAAAGAACCCATTTTAGTTTTTAGTGCTCGGATCCAATGAAGAATCCTGAACGAGAAGACCTGGTTGTTCTAAAGCTTGCTCAATGTTGGGAGTAAAAATAATTTCTAACAGCCGTAAATTATGGATCCAATCAAATACTTGAACACAGTTTTCACTAAAGACAAACGACCTCGAAAAAACAACCACAATATGGACATAACGAATAAACAATAAATTGATATGCAGAAAATTTGCAGTGCATTAGCAGAGAAATCGTATAACAGGAGTCTCAAGCAGCGTACATACAGAACTAAATTGAAATATTGCAACCGATTTCTTAACTGGAAACTCTGAAATCTAACTTCACATCATCAGAATTAAATACATGAACTTAGGTCAGTGTTTTCTCATTAAACAAATTCGATCAATGGGAATATAAATTGTTCTCTGAGAATCGAACAGATAATCACTAGATTACAGATAATCTTCAGCGTTCCCAGACAGACTGACCATAGGAACAATGTACATCGTATTCAACAACGAATGCAAAGTTCTGATAAAAATTTACAATGCAAGTTAAGCATACAAATTACGAAGAAACAGCTGATCCGAACCAGACTGCGGACCATTGCCAGACTCTCATGAGTATAAACAAAGCATCTAAACTAAGCTTCTTCATCACAGAAGCAAAAACATGTACTGTTCGAAAATCATCAGTACTCATATATTCACACAACATCATGTTATTGGTTTAATCCCCTCTAACAAAGAATTATTACTACGTACACACAACTGCTCTGTGTATAAATAACCAATCCCAAAGCAAACTATAACCCCCGGCCTAAATTTTTGGCCAATAAATAATAAATCTCAGACTCTAGCAGATCAAACATGAACTACGTAGACAACTAGAGCTAGAAGAAGCAGCAATTATATATCAGTAAACAGACTTGAAAAGTATAAATAAAAAAAATCACTGCAGCTAGTAGGGTTACTTACTACACACAGAAAGACTTACAGAGATCCCTCTGAATGAACTGATCAGAGACCATCAGAAACTCATTAAAATTCATGCTAGCTGTCGGTAATATTGATCCACACAGGCCTCCAGCAATCCGTTAGATAGAAAACATACAGATTTCTGAAGCCTTGTATCACCACTCGACCGGATTCCATAGCTATTGAAGAATTATATATATCCATAAGCTGAAAATTCATCCGCAATAACATTGCACCAATGTCAGTCTATAACGTTAAACCCTAATCCAGCTTCCGATCATTTTTGGGGGGGGGTCTATTGAGAATTAGCATGATTCTGGTGGCTGTGGCCGTCTTCTCCTGATCTATCCACGCCAGCTTGTTGATTCACGGATTCCTGCAAGGATTGATGTTCAGAACTCATGGAACGGTTAGTGTACGCATTAAGGGCAGCCAGCATTCCCAGATGACTCTCTGTTGGTGCTCCCCCTATGGATCCAGTGCTCGATCCTTGCTGCAATAACATGGAACTGAAAGGAACAGCACCTGATCCTAATCGCGTTGATCCAGAACCTGATACTTCATGGCAACTCCCTACCATAGGCAGATTCATTCTTGGCATAAACGGCAGACCAGTCGAAGAAGAAATCCGCGATTGATTGCCATTATTATTGTTATTGCCATTGTTGTTCGATCTAGGCAAGCTAGAACCCGAGCCAGTAGCTCCCAGCTGAATTGAGGTTCCCGCCGGCATACGATACCCCGTGGAGCCCGTGGGTGGGAATGTCCAGATGGGCTCCGATTGCGGCCCTGCTGCCATTAAAGGCGGAGGATTACTGTTCGACCCCGCACTCACGGGCTGCAACATCCAGAAACCCCCGTGCCCACTGTTCGACATCCCGGGCGGCGCAGGTGCTACCGCCCACATGGCCGCCGCCGGCATTGACATAGACATTCCCATTCCTATACCCGCTGGGCTCGACATCATCTCAGACTGTCTCTGAACAACGCTCCTCAGCGGCTTTGCGGCGGCCTCTTGATCACTTTCCTTGAACAGATCCTCCCGAAACCTCTTCCTCCCGAAACATTCCTCGGCCCCGCTTTCGCCCATCTCGTTCATCAGATTTGGCTCCTGCTGATGCTGATGCTGAAGGTGAAACCCTCCTCCCATTAATGCAGCAGACCCCCCGTGCGTCGAGCCCATTTCGGCCCCCGCGTGCGTCTTCGTATCCTCCTCCGCCCGTTCCCATTCGCCCATTCGCATACGATACTGATGCCCCAAAGAATCCCCGCCGGCGGGCGCTCCGAGGCCGCCCGTCAGGCCTGCCAATGCCCTCTGATGATGATGATGATATGACTGTTGCTTCAGCCCGGCCGAGATGCTGGAGCTCGAACCCCGCAACGACACATTGAGGGTCGAGAAATTCGCCGGAATGGTCCCCGTTCCTGTTGCGGCAATAATCGAGGGTTCCGCCTGTTGCAACAGCCATTCAATCGTTTCTCCATCAGACTTATGCCCGAGTTCCCGCGTGAGCTGAAAAACCCTCGCCGCACAGGTTGCAGGCATACGAATCCGCCTTCCTCGACCATCAACCTTGGTGTGTCGATCTTTGGTCGACGACCTCTTCGCAGCGGGTTTTTTATTGGGATCCACTACGCTTCCACTCTCACCCTGGGATGTCCTCGCGGCCACCACCATATTCGATCCCTCAACATTATTCGTCTCATCCCCCTGGTTCGATCCCATCCCAACTACACCGCTACTCATGACCAAGGCCTGTGTAAACGAACCAGCCGAATCCAGATTAGAACCCTTTTGCTCCTTCGTTGCTGCAGGATTAACATATCCTATCATTCCCGGATTTCTCATTAATTCCAGAAGAAAACAAACCCATAGACAACCCGACCCGACGCTTCCCCCTTCTGGCCGTCGCCCTAAAAGCTCTTGAACATACAACAGATTAAACCTGCCTGCCTGTCGCCTTCTGCCTACTCCCTGCTGCCTGAAGCCTGGAGCCTGGTTCTCTCAAATCAAATCGGTGGCCTCTTTCGTCAGTCTACTGATACAATCTCCACGTGCGGGGCACTTTTGAACTGATCCAAAGTCCCCAACGCCGGAGCTAGCCACAGGCAAACATAGCCATACCATACCAGAGACGCGAACGAATACACTATTAAAGCAGCAAACCATAAGCTATATACGTGGGATCTTGAAGATGTACTTACAGATATATATACTCTTCCACTGGTCCTACGATACACTTCTCTGTAACAATATGGGCTCTACTTCTTTTTTTTTCTCAGGCTCGGAATTCAGATGGCTGAGACTGAGCATTGGCATTAAGCAGAGAAGAGATTAGAAGAGATGATGTCGTTATGGGTTATATAAACTTCTCATTGGCTACCAAATTGCGGTCAGGAGAGAGAGATAGTATATATCTATCTATAAAACGGCCCATAATCATTGTCGCTCAATGACATCCATCTAGGACTGTGGTGAAGTACTATCTTGCGAAGCATAATATCCGTAAGAGCGGCCCGAACATCTAGACCTAGGTCTGCGAGAAAGGGAGGGATTTTTGAGGGAACTAAACCCTGGTCACATGGGAGTAAGGCCGAAGGACAGGGATAGCTCTTAAACCGTCTCCTCTCTTATTTTGTTGAACTTGCGAATTGATGAATTCGTTCTTATGCCATTGCAACCCCTCGTTGGTAGGATAAAAACCTTAAAATGTGGGCGTGTGAAGTTTGGCCTTTTGGTTTAGGGATGGCTATCTTTTGCCCAAGGACATATTTACATATTTAAAAAATTTAATTTTATAATTTAATAGAGTGTGTTTTGTTTAGTTTTCAAGTTAATTTAAATAGTCATGGGTTAAATGTGAAGTCTTTCTTAAAAATTCTTTTCAAATTAAACTTCATAATCAAAACAATTTTTTTTTCTTTAATATTTAACTTCTTGTTATGTGAACCTCAACCACTTTTTATTATGTAAATAAAAAAGTAATAATATAAAATCTTTCAACTTTTTATTAAATAAATAGAAAAATTAATAATATAAAAACCTCATTAAACATAAGATTTGGTGTTTTTGGTTAGGAATCATGTTTTATTTTGATTAAGAAAACAAGTCCACACTTTAAACAGATTGGATTGTAAATTCTTTTTCATATATTAATTTTTTTTCTTTTATTTAGAGGAGTGGTTTTATAGTTATCTTAATGGGGTTTTATAATTATCTTAAATCTCCAATGAGTAAATTTTTCAAAGTTATTTCTCAAGCCATCTATAAACCTTGAATTTCATTAGGACATTTTAATAAGAATAAACTTATTATTTTCTAGGTTGAAATTAATTATTTTTACTCTTAATATATTTT
>JASDQU010736561.1:33846-44128 GCA_032191745.1 Picea mariana
AAAATACATTAATTTTTAAATGACTCATATTAAGTTAATGTGATTTATCTTGCAAATAAATTTTAAAGTACATTGGTTTGATGTTATATTTAAATTTCAAAATGGATGTTAATGTTTTTTATTTTAAGTAAAAATTGTATTACCTTAAATGTTCAGAGAACAAATACATATGGAGGAAAATGTACTGTGTCCTAAAAAGAGGTTTATAACCATACTAATTGTTATGACTAAGATAAGAAACGAGGCTGAAAGCCGAGATTGTGTTGTTTCTAACATTTAACAAAATGAAAAACAAACTCGAGAGCGTCAGACACCATATGCACCTTGACCATCATCATCTCCACCATCATCTGGCAGAGAGTGAGGTAGCGTTGGAGCGAAGGTAAATGGGTAAATGGTTGACAATAGGTTGGTCATCTTCTTTTCTCATGCTCACTTGAGAAAGAGTCGAAGAACATATCCAGCTAACGATTGAGGATTTCCAAGCGGTGAAGTTGGTTTGCAACGTCCCTACGTAATTCAAAAATGAGATGCAATTGCTCTGCAGGGAAACCTTGTCATGGAATCAACTCGAGCACCACTTCCTCGGACTGTGCTACCACTGTATTTAAACCAACATTTCCCGGGGCTGCTTCTTCAACTAACACAGGAGCCACCTCTTCTAGAATAGGGAAACCCCAATACTCCTTTGGATTCTAAGCCATAGAGTTGTCATCCACTTGAACAGAAGGGACTAAGAGATTCTGAGTAGCCACCGGGATGGTCATCGTGGAGTCAACCATAGGCTAGGGTGGAGTCGAAGGGAATTCCTGCTCCACAAGGATCGGGCCCCAATAATTGACATCCCAATTCTGAGTTGTGGAGGGAGACACAATGGCAGGCGGAGCAGAGTGCTGAGACGAAGCAACTGAAAGTAGGGGCAGTGTGTTTGGCTAAGAAGTTGTAGTAGGTTGAGCCACATTTTGGCTTGCCTTTCTCTCACGACATGGTGATAGTAAGGATGCAGAGGAGATCACACGGAGAAGGAAAAGAAACAAGAGTGCATGAAGCCAAGAGCGACTCTGTGAGAGACGGATGAACTGTTTTAACAAAATCAGTATGGAAGTAATGGGGTTATCAACAAGCAAAAATGTTGCAATTATGTCGGTTTCTTCCATGGTAAATGCCATGGGGCATGAATTAACGACCCTCAGTGCCCAAGTAGCAGTGCAAATGGAAACCAACGCCATGCCAAACCTGAACAATAACTTCCCCATACGGTCCAAACACCCACTCATCTCATCGGCATTAAAGATCGACATCAGGAAGGATAAATGAATGAGGGAAGAGGGTGGCGACAGTCTATAACAACAAGATTGATTGCATGTTCTCCAAGTAACACCCCACCCACGAAAAAATGAATGTTAATGTTAATGTGATATATTATGAACATAAAGTTTGAATTACATTGATTTGATGATGTGAAAAATCCCATACATTACATAAATTTAAAAAAGATATAAATTTAATTTATAATTAAAAAAACATATTAGAATTTTATATGAATCTCTATTATATTAATAACACTACTCATACTCATTATTTATTATAAAATATTTCAAACTTTTAACTATATTATTTATATTTGCATTATTTTAATCTCTTATAATGATTCATCTCAACTATATTATCTAAGAGTAACTTAGAAAGTGGACAAATTCAATTGTTTTGATGAGTTTATGATTCATTCAATTTTGTTTTAAAATTCTACTAAAGTGGAGAGAATTTTAATGGAAAAAAAAGAAGAAGAGTTTGTGAGCTTTTTAACTTACTCCTATTATTATTTATAATTTTATTAAATATTAAAATTTTATAATTTTTAGACATTAATAACTTTATGAAATGAATAATTTATTAATAATACTACTCCATAATCTCCCAATAAATTTGTTTCAATGTTAATTCACACTTTAATAACATGCAGGCTAACACATTAATAATATTACTTGCATTATTTATTTTTCACATAAACATAGTAAAGCATTAACAATATTACTTTCATTATTTTATTTTTTTTTAATTTCAATTTTTTTATTCTTTTTCATTATAGTATGTTGAATTTATTTACTTATTTAAAAAATTTATGAAATTGATTGATATAATTTTTTATAATGCAAATATTTTTAGTGAACTTTCTACAACTAGTATGAGGTGGTACATTAAAAACAATTTTAATATACCTTAAGTAAAATATTTCAATATAAACATTCAATAAAAAAAATTAATATATATATATATATATATATTAAATGTAAATTTATTGTTATATCATGTAACCTAAACATGATGTAAATCTTCTTCAAATTATTCTCAACTAACTTACAATCATTCTAACTCTAACTTGATCGGGTATCCAAAAAAATGGTATAAACCTTCATCAAAATTTATTCCCTCAAAATGATTTTCCACTTTACATATTTAATCCCTTTTCAAACTTGATATTATTAAAATTAAAATGATTTTACATTTATTTATTTTTAATTTAATTATTAGATTTATCCCTTTTCAAACTTATATTATTAAAATTAAAATGATTTTACTTTTATTTATTTTTGATATAATTATTAAATTAATCATAAAATATTATTATTTTTAAATCTAATAAAAAAATCTAAAAAAAAAAATTAATATTAAAATAATAAAAATGAAATAGAAAAAATAAAGAATATCAAATTGAATACAAATTTCTAAATGACACGGGGGTTTTTCTTCAAAGATAAGATTGACGTACAAATTTCAACCGATAAGGTCTACAATGATGACTAAAGGCAACAAAACTATATTCCTTATTCAAAATAAATTGTATAAGCATAAAAGAGTGGGAAAATTTTACCATTTGAAAACTTGATCGAATTGTTTCATGTTTTTTTTAATTTATTCTTTCATATTTTCTCCACAACTAGGCTCTTTTTTTCTCCCATTTCATTTATTTTCTTATAACCATAGAGCAAAAAGCAAAAGTAAACTTTACAAATAAGGAAAACCATAGCACTAACAGATGTGAGTACCTCAACTATGTATATTCCATAGGATTAAAGCCTATAACTAGCATGTAGCCCTAAAGGACTCTAAATTTTATATTATTTGAACATCCATGGATAACATTTTCTGACAATACAAAAGTCCTACAAGTACCTCAACTTTTAGGTTGTCTCACTTTGTCAAACCTACCCATGTTTCCTTCTCCATAAACATATGGAAGTTTATTTTTTAAAATTATTCACCCTAGTCAAGATTTTCACTTCTTTGATTTAAAGCACGAAAAACTAAATTCTCATTCTAATCTATATCTAACTATATGGGTGATACGATTGTAATAATCTTACATAAGAACTTGGAAAAAAAAACTCTTTAATTCAATGTAGGAAAATTTATATTCTCATTCTTAACTTTAACTTTATCTAACTATATGGTATATATTATTTTAATAATTTTAAATAACAAAGTGAAAAAAATATGGCAAGATATTTCAGCTACTCACTAAGGTTTCAAGGTGTTTTGATATTGTTTCAATATATTTATATCAGTTTTTTAATTGCAATATAGAATGTAGTGAAGTGTGGCGTTTTTAGACTTTCGAGTGTGACAGATATTTGTATTATAGTGATTATGGCAAAATAATAATTTCAGTTTATCGAATTTTAATAATAATTAATTAAATTAAATTAAATAAAGCTAAAAATGTTTAAAAAAGTTAATTTCTTAGTTATGTTGTTTTTTTAGTAAAAAAATTTGATATAAAATGATAATAATTCTATAGAACATTTTAGAGGAAGAACTTTCTATAGGAAGAACCTTATAGTAAGTCTTCTTACATTAGACATGTTCACATTATTACACAGGCCATATTTACTAATGTTGGCCTTATTACTTAAAAAAACATATTATTATGTCTACTTGAGGGGTTAGGGAGGTTAGGTCCCTAACATATCCTCCCCCCCTTGAAAAAACATCATTTTCATCAAGGCTTGAGATGGGGAGATTGTTGCAGAATGGAAGTAAGCTCCCATGTGACATCCTCAGGTTGTGTATCCTTTCATTGTACTAAAAATTCCTTGATTGTGCGTTAATGGAGACAATGCTCGCGTTGGTCCAAGAATACTTGAGGATACAACCAAATGGAGCATTCTTCATCCAATTCAGGGAGACCAGTTTGAATTTGGCACTTCGTTCCAATCACATTCTTTAAGCAGGAAACATGGAAACCTGGATGGAGCTTAGAGTGTCTGGGGAGAGCTAACTAGTAAGCCACGGGCCCCACGTGCTTGAGAATTGTATAAGGGCCACAAAACTTTGGAGCAAGTTTCTTGTAGTGATTGTCTTTTAGATATGTTTGCTTATAAGGTTGTAGATGAAGAAACACTTGATCCCCTTTAACAAATTGGCATTCTAAATGACCTTGATCAACTTGTTGCTGTTGATTTTTCATTAATCTAGAATCAAGCATGAAGTTCATTCCAATTTTAGCATTTGACTTGAACCATAGACAATTGCAGTTACACCATAAACATTTTTTTGTAGTAACCAAGATTACAAGAAGAAACACCATGCACAAGTACACAAGAAGTATCATGGGAAACCCTTCTCAACCAGGGAAGAAAACCCAACCAATCATTTTCTATATTCTTCAATAGAAAGATCTCCCACACCATAAACCTAGCACACAAAAGGGTGCTCACAAAACCTAGAAGGCTAGCGCCCAAAAGAGGTGTGCACTTCAGCCCTAGAACTTGTATTTGCTTAAATTTCCAAACTCATACTTGTGTTGTGTTTCCACAATGTGTAAATTACCTTTATTTATATTAGACTAAACATCAAAGGTAGTCTCTGTTGGCACAACAGGGTCGACCTCAATAACTCAAAATATAATTAATAATTACCATATTAATTATGTTTTACATTAATTATATTTGACTTTATGGTGGGGATGACCTGTACCCTTTACGTCACAAATAGGGTTATAGGTAAGTCTGACTCTTGGACAATATAGCAAGGGATCTCATACACCCACTAGTGCTCAACCACTAGGGGCACGTCCATCTGTGCTCAGCCACAAGGACATCCAAGTCTCTATCTCACTACATCTCACAGGAGAATCATCAGAATACATGCTCACTAGTGCTCAGCCACTAGGATCAAGTCCACCTATGCTCATCCATAGTGACGACCTACTCAAAAGATCTCTATCTCACTGCGTCTCACAGGAGAATCATTTGGAGTACCACTTCGTCTCAACTCTCTGCATAGAGGAGAACAATACATTGTTTCATCTCTATATCAGATAGAACGACACACCCAACTCATGGGCAAACCCAAATCATGGGCTTCCTCGCCCCATATAGGGGCACACAACATTCCATCTTCGTCTGAGAGAAGAACAACACACCCATCTCATGGACACACCCAACTCATGGGCTTCCTCACAGGCCGAATCACTCAGTCTATGTCCTGGAGGATGTCTCATGCAGTTGTAATCATTAACACTCCCTCTCAGCTAGGGAGGATCATGCCAAGTCTCGCACGGAAGTACTTGAACTTCATCTTGGTTGTAGTCATCAACACTCCCTCTTATCTAGGGAGGTATTCTCCACAAGGCCAAGTCTCTCACGTAAGTACTCAAACATCGTCTTTGCAATAATCATCAACACTCCCTCTTAGCTAGGAAGTTATTCTTCACCAAGCCAGTCTCTCACGGAAGGTATTGCACATGTAGGAAGGTATTGCGCGTGTACTTCTTTCCTCTGCACCATGTCTCTGATATAATGATATTTTATCTCAATGTGTTTCGATCTATCATGAAACACAGGGTTCTCAGAGAGCTTCACACAACTCTAGTTATCACAATGAATAATAATAGGATCCATCTCATGATCAAATAAATTTGTCAGAAGCTTGTGAAGCCACACTACTTCGTGAACTGCCACACTCAATGCTATATACTCTGCTTCTGCAGTACTCAAGTCCACAGATCTTTGTTTCCTTCTACACCAAGAAACCATGGTAGACCCCAAGGTAAAACAATTGGACGTGCTCTTCCATTCCACTGTGCTCCCTGCCCAATTGACATATCCCTGCAAACTCAAGTCTACACTCGAGGCGTATCTCCAGCCATATCCAATTGTTCCTCGTAGGTATCTCAAAACATGTTTTGTTGCTATCCAGTGAGTCTATCTCCGTTGACTCATGAATTTACTAAGTACATTCACTGCATAGCATATATCGGGTCTGGTGTTAACCAGATACATCAATGATCCAATCAGTTGTGGATCAATATTGTCTGAATTATCATCATTCATTTTCTTCAAATCCACCACCATCGATGTAGGCATGGATTTGCATACTGAACTTCTTTAATATCCCCACTATATATTTCCTTGACTAAGGAAAATCTCATCATTCCTCTTCCATACTTCTTGTCCCAAGAAGTAGTGCATCATACCCATATCCTTCATCTTGAAATCAAAATTCAAGGCTTTCTTGTATCCAAAAACAAGGCTTCTTGAATAAGTCACCAAAACCAGGCTCTCGTCACCAACAATGTAATAATATAGGTTTGGATCAACAACACTCTTGCTGAAGCCCAAACTCATCAAGAATCCATCCATATTCTCATACCAAACATGAGGTGTCTGCTTTAGTCAATAAAGGGATTTCTTCAACTTGTACACATGAGATTTCTCGTCGTATATCACGAATCCCTCTGGCTTCTCGATGCAAAATTATTCCTCAATCTCACCATTGAGAAAGGTTGTCTTTACATCCATCCGATGTAGTTTTCAACTCATGGATGATAGAACGGATAGAAGTGTATCGGGCTACTAGATAAAATGTCTCATCATAGTTAACTCCCTCTGCTTGTGAGAATCCTCTGTCTACAGATCTCACTTTGTATTTCTCGACACTTCCATTAGTTGCATTCTTGATCTTATAGATCCACTTGGAAGTCACCACAAACTTTCCTTCTAGTCTTAAGACAATATCCCATACATCATTCTTTAAGATAGACGGGTATTCTTTTGTCATGGCATCTTTCCATATATGTTCACCTATCACTTCTCCATGACAAGAAGGCTCAGAATCAATGATGTGGCTCATGGATGAAAGGTAGCTCAAAAAATATCTTTGGTCTCTTTCTCTCTTGGGATTTTCCTTGAGGGGATTGTATGTCCCTCTACTTCCTACAGAATTTTTCGAGCCCAAGTAGGCCTTTTATGCCTTACTTCAATATCTCTGGGCATATCAACTATAGAAATTGGATCAGCTGGAACAACTAGATCAACTGGAATAATGTATGCTTCCCTCTGAACTGCTAAAGGGGGGAGAAGGTATTGTCTCACTGTCAATCTCCATCTAATATTCTATGGATCTTTGAAAGGCTATCTCTTCTTCAAAGAAAACATCCCTTCTTATTTCAATTTGTCTCCGACCAAGGATGTAGTTCTGATATGTCTTTGAAGATTCACTGTATCCTATAAATGTATCCTTTCTCCCTGAAGGGTCTAGTTTGGACCTCTTCTTTTTGGGAACATGAAAATACACTGGGCACCCACATATCCTGAAGTGTTCAATCTCAAGCTTCAGTCTGGTGAAGGATTCTTCGGGAGTTATGTTCTTCAAAATATGGCGAGGAATCATGTTATGAACATATACTGTTTCCATGCATGCTTCTACCCACAAAATCATAGGAATACTTTGATCATGCATCATGCACCCCTATTTAGGAATACTTTTGTTCTTCCTCCTTCTCAAATAGTTTTGACTCCCTCTGAGTCGAGTGAATCCCTCATAAGTTAAGTGACTCCCTCTAAAGTCTAAAGGATAACCATCTTCCTTTGTTGTTAACCTTCCTGGAACAAGAAAACAAACAAAAGGAAACAAAACAAGAATATCTCCTAAAGGAGAATAATGAGTAGATATCTAGAACCAAAAAAATTTAAGGATTGTTTTCATAGCTACAACACCTACTTGTAATGTAGAAAACTTTAGAAATGTAGGTTAGAGGCATGATAATTAAAACAATCAAACCTGGAGTCTTCACTTCCAATGTGTTGTTCCTCTGAATGCACTGAGATCCCTCTGGATCCATGACTTCAACAAAGGTTCCTTCCTCCTGCAAGTACCATCATAAAAATGATAAAAATAATATATACAAGTGCATATCTAATGGTGTTGATATGATTTCTCCAATGGCACCTGGCTGATCTCTGTCCTATGACATCTTCATGAAGAAGGTAGCCATGGTGTTACCATATTTTCAGATTCTTCAGAAACCCTTTCCAACTGGGCTAGAAAACCTAACAGCTAGGCTTGGATAGAAACCTTAGGTTTTTTTGGGCTTATGAATGCCAAAAATAATCCTTAAGAGAGTCACAGGAATATTAGTGAGCTGAAAATCTCCTTCAATGAGCTGCATAAACCCTAAAACCAAAAATCTGCAGAAAATTGTGAAACCCTAGGGCCAAAAATCCAAAATGCTCGGAAATGAAATATGAGACTTGCTAGAGGTGCAATGAAGGAGTATGTACGCTTCTATACAAATTTATCCCCAACGTCCAATTTCAAGGTGCTGAAACACCTCAGAAAATAAGGGTCGTATAGAATTGCAGCAAACCTTAGAGGTCGTACGAAACTACAGAAGAGAAGGACAACTAGCTTTGAATGCTTGTGCAATGGGTTCTTTAGGACCTATGCTTTGATACCATATTGACTTTTCATTAAGCTATACTCAAGCATGAAGGTCATTCCAATTTTATCATTTTACTTGAACCATAGACAATTGCAGTTACACCATAAACAATTTGTTGCAGTAACCAAGATCACAAGAAGAAACACCATGCACAAGTACACAAGAAGTATCCTGGGAAGACCTTCTCAACAAGGGAATAAAACCCAACCAATCCTTTGCTATATTATTCAAGAGAAAACCCTCCCACACCATAAAACTAGCACACAAAATGGTGCTCACAAAAACTAGAAGGCTAGCACCCGAGAGAGGTGCACACTTCATCCCTAGAACTTGTACTTGCTGAAATTTCTAAACTCACACTTGTGTTGTGTTTCCTCAATGGCGAAATTAAATTTATTTATATTAGATTGCACATATCAAAGGTAGTGTCTATTGGCACAACAAGGCCGACCTAAATAACTCAAAATATAATTAATAATTACCATATTAATTATCTTTCACTTTATGGTGGGACCGACCTATACCCTTTACATCAAAAATAGGGTTACATGTAATTCTAACTCTTGGAAAATATAGCAAGGGATATCATACACCCACTAGTGCTCAGTCACTAGGGGAATGCCCATCTGTGCTTAGCCACAGGGACGTCCAAGCCTCTATCTCACTGCGTCTCACAAGAGAATCATCAGAATACACACTCACTGGTGTTCAACCACTAGGATCACATCCGCCTGTGCTCATACACAGTGACATCCTATTCAATAGATCTATATCTCATTGTGTCTCATAGGAGAGTCATCTGGAGTACCACATCATCTCAACTCTCTACATAGAGGAGAACATTACATCGTTTCATCTCCATCTCAGAGAGAATAACACACCCAACTCATGGGCTTCCTCACCCAACACAGGGGCACACAAAATTCCATCTCTGTCTTAGAGAGGAAAACCACACCCAACTCATGGGATTCCTTATAGGCTGACTCACTCAGTCTGTGTCATGGAGGATGTCTCACACAGTTGTAATCATCAATAGTTTCTTCATGTGATTCTGATCCATGACCAAATTCTCTTTGAGGGTATGCACAATCTCATCTCAGACTATAATGGTTTTGTCGACGTCCTAGACTTTAGAGACACCAGGAAAGTAGGATAATACAATAGGTTTCTTTTGACCATATACCGCCTCAAAGGGATTCATGTGAATAACACCATGGTGTTGGAAGATTGGTTGTTGTCATTGATGTCAACCCTAGTCATGGGTTTTTGACTGCAAGATTGATGAAGGTATTTGGACATGAAGGAAAATGCACATACAGATACAACACCCATGGATGGATAGTATACATTATGTTGTTTCCGGTGGTATGTGTCACGTCACATGGATCCTCATGGTTGAGGAGAAATGAATTTTTGAAGATGACAAAGTGAATTGAAGAAGGAAGTACATGTAGGCCCTGAAGATAATTAAAGAAAAGAATTACAAAATAAGAAAGTGTTAGGTCGGCCCTAATGTTAAAAGGAAGTGACATAAATGGTATAAATAAACATCATTAT
>JASDQU010736561.1:49333-60760 GCA_032191745.1 Picea mariana
AATTTCATTGGAAATTCTACTAACTGTAGTTTCTTGTGTGTGAGTTTCAGAATCGGATGTTAATTATTACGCGCAGGGCATTCTGTGAAATTTCACTCTCTTGAATAGAGCAGAATTGAATAAAGTCTACCATTCTTTCTATAACCTCTTTTTGGGGAGGATTCAAGGAGTGAAAATTGGAGGAGTTTCAGAGAATACATTGAGTAATATTATCTAGAGGATCAGAGTACTCGAAGAATTGAAGAATTGAAGAAATTGAAGAAGTCTCGGGAAGATTTATCAGGTTCTATGTGATGATTGGTTGATGGTGATGATTTAATGTAAAGTTTTATTATATCTCATATATTTTTGGGTGGAAGGAAGGGGCAAGGATGGAGAGTTCAAATCTCTCTTGATATTGGAGGATTGTATCTTCCACTTGGAGGTTTAGGCCTCCCTTTACATTTGGAAGCTGTAGCTACCTTTGGAAGTCATTACTTTCCTTGAACAAAAGCTATTGATTATTTCTCATATATTGTGCATGGTGTATTGTGGTATATTGGTGTAACTCTTATACTATTGTTCATTGCTCATTGGATATAATTGAATGAATTAAGTATAATTTGAAAAAGGTTTTTAAATTGTACTTGATACTGATTCACCCCCCTCTCAGTATCAACAATTGGTATCAAAGCGGGTTACCTTCAGTACAGTTTAACCACTGGAAGGAAGATCCTATGTAGAAATGGAAGACAACATTCCAAATGGGATTCCACCATTTGATGGAAGGAATTTTGAATACTGGAAAAATAGAATGGAAACTTACTTGAAAGCTCTTGGGGCAGATGTTTGGTTCTCAGTTGCTTCAGGATATAATGATTTGAAGAAACCAAAGACTGTAGCTCAGAAGGAAGCAAAAAGGAACAACAAACTGACAATAGATACCATCCTGGATGGATTGATAGATTCAGTGAAATCCAAGGTGGGATCATGTGCATCAACAAAAGAGCTTTGGGACAAGCTACAAGACCTTTATGCAAGGGAAGAAGCAGAAGAAGAAGAAGAAGTTGAAGAAGATTACAACATCTCAGATTTCAAAGAAGAAAATAGAGGTCAGTTCTTTTGCTTTAATTGTGAAGGAGTAGGACATGTTGAATTTGAATGTCCTCATCCAAGGATTGAAAGAGATGACAATGAAGAAGAATAAAATCATGAAGTAGAAATGATTCAACAAGAAGATGGGAATCTTAAAAAATTGAAGCATGTTGAGATTGAAAATAACAAACTCAAAGACTTTCAGAAACTAAGAGAAGAAACCATTTCCTTGAAAACTCTACTCAAAGAAGCAAGAAGAATAGAAAAAGTAAAGAAGGTCCAAATGATAAAGAAAGAAGAAGATTGTGAGAAACTTGAACAAGAAGTTGTCTCATTGAGGAAGAGCTTAAGAAACTCTCAAGTTCCAAAAGAATTAACACATCTTGGATGCATGGGTGAAACTTCATACAAAGAAGATGAAAATACCAACAAGAAGGTTGAAGAAAGAGCTACACAAACAATTGATGAGAAGTGGACCGAGATACCATAAAGAAGCAATGATTACAGAAGAGATGAATATCCAAGAAGACCTCCTACCTCCAAGAATCAAAGAAGCTTCAATCAGTATGAAGGAAACTATAGAAGAGTAGATCATGAACCCAGATGGACTACATCACAAAGAAGGTCACTTACTCCTAGGTATCAAAATTTCTTTCTTGGTCATTGTTATACTTGCAAAAATTTTGGACATAAAGCAATTAATTGCAGAATCAATGAAAGGAACAAATACACAAGAAACATGAATGGTGTAAACAAAAGATATGGAAATAATCGTGGATTTGTCAACAAAATTTATAATTCATTTTACCCGTTGATGGAAAAAAATATTGTATGCTACAAATGCAATTATCTTGGTCACAAAGCACGAGATTGCAGATATATGAATGAAGATGTCCCTATGCCAACCATGGTATGGAGAAGGAAAGAGATTCCAAACAATGAATATTGTCGAATAGCATTGACCGCTGAAGAATGCAAAGAAGAATATGAATGGTGCATAGACAGTGGATGTTCTTTACACATGACCGGGGATCAAGACAAATTCATCAGCTTGAAGAGAAAGGGTGGCAATGTTGCATTTGGAGATGAATCATCTGCCAAAATACTTGGAGTAGGTGTAGTAGAGCTTGGAAGAAAAAATGCAAAAGAAAAGAATGTTCTATTGGTTGAAGACTTGAATCACAATCTACTTAGTGTTAGTAAAATGTGTGATCAAGGATACACTCTTACATTTGATTCCCGAAAATGTTAAATCAGAGAAAATAACTCAGGAAGATTGGTTGCAACTGCAACAAGAAGACCAAACAACATATACATCCTAGACATGAAGAAGAGAGAGAAGACAGAAGCCACACCAAAGGATTCTAAGGAATAAAATGTCCCAAAGACAAAAAATAAGGATGAAGTATTATTGAGTGCCACATTTTCAGGGGGAGAAACCCCAAAGAAGAGAGTTACATATTTCCATTAAACTCAGGGGGAGCACCCCTAACCTTTGCCATTGATGTCAAAGGGGTAGAGAAATTGGGATCATGATGATAGGGGGAGAATGAGTGTTTCCATCAATGACAAAGGGGGAGATTTTTGGAATATTGGTTGTTGTCATTGATGTCAACCCTAGTCATGGGTTTTGGACCGCAAGATTGATGAAGGTATTTGGACATGAAGGAAAATGCACATGTAGATACAAAACCCATGGATGGATAGTATACATCATGTTGTTTCCGGTGGTATGTGGCACACCACGTGGATCCTCATGGTTGAGGAGAAATGAATTTTTGAAGATGACAAAGTGAATTGAAGAAGGAAGTACATGTAGGCCCTGAAGATAATTAAAGAAAAGAATTACAAAATAAGAAAGTGTCAGGTCAGCCCTAATGTTAAAAGGAAGTGACATAAATGGTATAAATAAAAATCATTATACATTCATTTGATACAAGTCAAATTTTAGAGGAAATAAGAAGAAAAGAAGGCCGGATTTCAAGGGAGGATGAAGTCTTTTGGTGATGTGTTCTAAGGTATGTTATTTTCAGGTCATCTTACCATTTTTGCTATAAAATTTTTTCTAAAACGATTCATATGGTGAAATCTCTATGGTATTGATAAGACATATCAAGGTACCTCTGGTAAAAATTTCAGCTCTTGATTCGCTACAATTATGGAGATACACTCTGTGGAAGATAGGGTCTGTGACCAGTCTTGAAGCTAGTTAATAAACAGGTGTTCCAAGTAAAAAAGTCATAACTTCTTCATCAAGAATACAAATGAAGTGGGACAAATTTAATTGGAAATATTACGGACTTTAGTTTCTTGTGTGTGAGTTTCAGAATCGGATGTTAATTATTGAGCGCGGGGCATTTTGTGCAATTTCACTCTCCTGAATAGACCATAATTGAATAAAGTCTACCATTCTTTCTATAACTTCTTTTTGGGGAGGATTAAAGGAGTGAAAATTGGAGGAGTTTCAGAGAATACATTGAGTAATATTATCTACAGGATCAGAGTACTCCAATAATTGAAGAATTGAAGAAATTGAAGAAGTCTTAGGAAGCATTAGCAGGTTCTATGTGATGATTGGTTGATGGTGATTATTTAATGTAAAGCTTTATTATCTCTCATATATTCTTGGGTGGAAGGAAGGGGCAAGGATGGAGAGTTCAAATCTCTCTTAATATTGGAGGATTGTATCTTTCTCTTGGAGGTTTATCCCTCCCTTTACATTTGGAAGCTATAGCTATCTTTGGAAGTCATTACTTCCCTTGAACAAAAGCTATTGATTATTTCTTATATATTGTGCATGGTGTATTGTGGTGTATTGGTGTAACTCTTATACTATTGTTCATTTCTCATTGGATATAATTGAATGGTTTAAGTATAAGTTGAAAAAGGTTTTTAAATTGTACTTGATACTGATTCAACCCCCTCTTAGTATCAACACATGGTACCAGGTGTTGTACCAAATTCAGAGAGTTGTAACCACTAAACGCATTGATATTGTCGGTTAGACACAAATCACCTCAATTATGTTTCCAAACACTTGTTGACAACTTTGGTTTGACCACTAGTTTGGAGATGATAGGCCATGTTAGGAGTCGAATAAGCTATTATTTGAGGGTTAGGTCACAGGATGAGGATCCTCGTGTGATCTAGTCAGCCTCTCAAAGGGTACTTACCCTCATTTTGTTTGTAATAATGAAGATGTAATGCACACAACACAATATTTTGCAACAGGATAAATAAAGAGTAGAGAAGACAGATCTTTGTGGACGTAGCCCCAGGAAGGGGTGAACCACAGTAACATATTGTGTTCTATGTGATTGTTAATGAATGATTTTACTATTATGTTAATCATTAGCTCAAGAATGAATGGTTAAAACTAGTTATAACAACATGCATGCCTAGTTTTAAATATGAATGAATCATAGAAGTAGATGAATGATTAAATATGATGATGTATAAGGAAAATAATCTAAACACAATCCCCACTCATTCCTAGACTACAAACACTTGAGTATTGCAGTCCCCCACAAAAACTATCTCGAGTGAGATTGCATTGTGCACCCTGTGCACAACGTTGCCTTCTAGTTTACGAGGAGGGTTGATAGTTTTGAGGGTTTTGATGGAAACCTATTTGATATCAGAACCTGGGTCAACCCAGGTAACCAACAAATGGTTTTGTTTCCGGCTGGAACTGCACAGGATTGAGTGGAAGAAAGGAGCAGAGGATGAAAGTATAGAAGAGAATGTTCAGACCATGGAATCCAATGAAGGAGAAGACTGAAATATGGTTGAGAACAAAAAAACTTGAGTTTGCGCAGAAGGACAAAAAAAAACCTAAGTTGACACTGCGTAAGTATCTTGACAAATATGTGTTTACAGACTTACATGAGGTATATTTTTTCGATTTTACACATCCGTTGTGTTGGCCCTTGACCAAGTTTTGAGGAAACAATGGTCGTGTTTGACCACATTTTGGGACTTCGACAGACTGGTCGAAGATGGAGCACCCAAGCACAGCAGAGATCACGGGATCTCACTTGTTTTGTTGACCCAAGAAGGGGTTCATTAGGGTTTTTGTACTAGGGTTTTGGGATGTTGGCCATTGGGTTTACCCATGTTTAGGCCTTGTTGTAATTGTATAAATAAGTAGTAGCTAAGCAATGTAGAGGGTAATTGGCTTAGTGCATGAATACTAGTAGGGTTGGCTATGTGCAAGGAGTATGATTGTCTTAGTGCATGACTACTAGTAGGGTTGGTTGTGTGAAAAGAGTATGTTTGTCTTAGTGCAAGAGATTGTAAGTTGCTTTTGTGAAATATGGCTGTGTAAAGTAAGGCTTTGTGCGAACAAACTGTGTAGGAGTTGGCTCTGTGCCTTGACCTAGTTTTGGGAAGGAGGATCTGGTGCACAGCTTGCAGATCTCTTGTCCCCTACAGAGTTAGGCTCTGTGGCTTTATGCACAAGAAGAGATGAATGTAAGAAGATTGGAGAATAAATACGAAGAAGAAGAAGAAGAAGTTGGTGGACGTAGCCCCACAATGGGGTGAACAACGTATATCCTGTGTCCTGATGTGCTTTGTGCGATGTTGATTATGTGTTTATTTGCTTACTGTTGTTGATTTTATGTATAATGAATGAATCTGATGTTGTAGATTATTTCTTAATGATGTGAATGAATGCTAGATCCGAGCTAATGTTGCATGCCAAGTAATTGGAAGTGTTAGATCTTGATTATTACTACGCTATTCTATAATAAGGGTTAATCTGCAATGTACATGGGTGTTATCACTGAAATTTCGTCCACAAATGGTTACAGGAATCCAACATCTTCAAACAATTATGAGTTCACCCATGGACCAAAATTACCAAAAAAAGCATTTCCAAAAGGTCCAAAACTATACAACCAGTGATAAAATCAAAGTGTGCTATGACTACATAGGGCGTGCATGCACATGCACCATCCAGAAACGAAAGAAAAGAACACATGTGCACGATGTGTGACTGTGGTCACTAAAAGCCGTGCACACCTGAGAACGGTGCATTTATGAGATTGGTCGGCCTCCCACCCACTTCTGGTTCAGCTTCCAAGTTGATTTGACATCCAAATCTCAACTGGATCCGAATGGGTGGCTGGTCAAAGACCTAAAAATGCCCTAAACAACCCATTTTCACACTAAAAGATGGTTGCACAATACCTCAAAGTGATTATATAAAACAAGGCCATGGGTGCACTACATTTTCAAGGAATTCATTTGCAAGGTTATGTTGCTGCTATTCTCTTAGGGGATCCTCTTTTCTCATCAAGAGTATACTAGCATCATTACATTTGGGCAATCCATCTCACTTTTTGAGTGGATTAGCTGGGGATTCTTTCACCATTTCTTTCAAGTTTTCAAATTTGTAAGAAGAGCTCAAATTGTGGGGGTCCAAGAGCCCTCCCTTGGAGGAAGAAGGGACCCAAAGTCCTCTTTCTTCTCGGTGTTTTCTTTTCACTAATACAATCCTTTCCATTGGTGACATGAGTCTTATTGGTTTTTTGTTCTTATGTCCTTATGCTCAATAGTTTAGTTGTTCTTTCCTTTTCTAGTTTAATTCTTAGCTTAGTCTTTTATGTTTCTTTTTCTAACCCTTTCCTTCACTATTGTCTTGATTAGCTAACCCAACTAAGCTTGTAAGCACCTCTGTTTTGCTCATTTAGGTGACAAAAGAGGCACAATAGATTGGCGACTCCACTGGAGAAAGGTATCAATTTCCTACCCCATTTGGGTTTTTCTAGCTCTTCTTTTGGTTTATTTAACCTGTAGGTACCTTAACCGGCCCAAGACGACTTGCAAAACATCCAATTCAAAGATGAATTGAGAGAATTCCATTCAGAATTTTCTTCACGGCCATGTGATAGGTGTGAATGGGTTTATTGGCCCACAGTCATCCATCATGCGCACATGCGCCAAAATTATTTTGTTGTTCAGTGGCCTCCACACACCTGCGCCCAAAAGTCTTCTTCAGTTTGTGCATAGGCGCTCAGTGCGCCTCTGTCTACACTGAGACCCGCACACCTGTGCATAAAAATACACATTGTAAGCCTTTTTGTGATTTGGGGAAGGCCCCAAGACTTCTTAAAAGTGATTTCATGCATGTTATAATCTGCACCACACTTAGTTCCCTCTCCATATAAAGGGATTAGTCAAAACACATAGGCACTTACGTGGTTTAAAATCATTATTTCGTCTTTTTCTTTCATTTTACCACATGGATGTCTTGCTTTGACTAAGAGTATAAGTTGGAATCATTTGTAATCACATAAAGCTTGCATTGGGACCAGAAATTGGATAACAATCATTTAGTATGCTCTTCTCTCGCGCTTCAAAGCGACCTTGAGAATCAGAAAAAGGTTGTAGGACAATCTCATCTCCCTTAAAAAGACTAAAACCTTTAGGAGAGGAAAACAACCCCCTTGGGACTCCTCTTAGTTTAATTTTCAAACACATCTCAAGATTGTAACGGGCCTATACATGCCCACATGCTACAAAGATATGATAGTGTTGAAATTTACTTTCTTAGATTAAATCACTAGGGAAGTTTAAAAGTTTTGTAACAGGCCCATACATACCCACATGATCACAATCTAGGATAGTTTCAAACCTTTCATAGATTAAATCACAATAGGGAGTTAAAGGAATAGTAAAGGACCCACATGTCCACATGCTAGATTCCTAGGGACTTTTGAATTACGCAAGGTTGTACCAAAGGCATTTAGTTAATTAGGTAATCAACACTTGTAAGGACCAAGTGAAGTCCAAATGCAGCAAGGTGACACCTAATTCATTAAAACATTGGCACACTTTCACTCATTCACACACAAAAGTCACTTATCACTCACATAGTTTTCATCACGAAACGTGGAGGTCAAAGTAAGTTTCCTCCAATGGGATTCCGAAACACCCCACCCTTTTCTTGATGAAACTATCCACTCCCATTTAATTTCAACGAGATTGGATCACACCCCCAATCTCTCAAACAATCACATCTAAATTTTTTCTAAAAACTTACTAAGTTTTCCTCCACAGAAGGTGCCAAAAGAAATTTTTTAGTCTAGGTAGGATTTCGGGGATAGGCATCCAAAAAACTCCCCGTTATCTGGTTCTCACATTGTCAAAACAATAGAAGTTGTCAAATAGGGAATTGTAAATCCTTTAAATCAAGTGTTCCTTACACCATAAGGAAGGGAGATACCCATGAAGGGTTGAAAGCCGAGGTCCGATTGTTTTGTGCGTCCCCCCTTGAGGCACCCACCTCTTGGATGGGATCTAGTCCATGACCCATTTCTTAGGCCAAAAATCTAAATGCCGCACTTTGACCGAGGTACCTAGTGACCAAATTTTAGGACATCTACACAGGTGGAAATTGTGGGCTACAATTGCACCTTGATCAGATTTTGTGTGGCTATTGGGAAATATCGCCAGTTCTTTTGGGATATGCCCCCTCTACCCCTCATTATAACTGATCGCTTCATCCTTCACTAGGTTTTCTTCCGGTGGCTTCAGACCCCACTGTCGAGTGCTATTGGAAGGTCCAGTGCTATTTTGAGAGGAAGGATGTTACGTCTTTTAGGACACGAGCATTTTTTTTCTTTGTTTCCCCACGCAGACAAAACCATTTATCCACATATATGCTTCTTTATCAAAACACTTTATGTATGATGCATTTCTGATTACATTTGATTTAGATATATATATTGTGTAAAGTTCAAAAATTGAAAACAAATGCTCTTATTTATTTTACTCTCATCACCATTCACACACATACACTCAGCTAGTCAGACATCATAGGGGACCCACAGAACCCCCATCGTTCCAGATGCTTGCTAAACCTCCCTCCTATTCTAGGGGGAGTTACTAGTCTTGCCAACTCATCGCCACCACCTTCACACTCTCCAGTGAGTGCCACTATCTTAGGGTCAGCTTTTCTTGGTTCCACCTTACTTAGGTCCAATTCCCAAGGTCCACAGTCCACTCGCTCTCCTTTACACGGAAGCGGGGGACCAACTTCCTCTCAGGAGGAAGTACAAACCCACCTAGTCCCCCCCAAGGGCCAGGTTCACAACACACTCACACCATGGCTGGAACTAATCCTCTGCCCCTACTACAGATGCCATACTTGGCCTCTCTCAACATACCAAATCTAAGCAAACTCACAAATGATCCTATATTGCATGACACCACATGGCCCACAATGCCCACCAAACTACCTTCAAATATCCCCAAGTTTGAAGGAAAGGCAAGGGATCACCTGGCCATCCATGTCATGAATTTCCACTTATGGTGCTCTTCCAACAACATTATGGATGATTCCATCTGACTACGATTATTTCAATGCACATTCACTGGCCCATCAACCAAATGGTATGTAGACAAAAAATCGGGATCCCATGCGACTTTCGAGTCCTTGGCCAAAACATTTTTTACCTTCTTCGAATTACCAATCCGCCATGACAATGGTCTTGAACTACTTTCTAATTTCAAACAAACCTCAGCCACACATATCGCTGATCACATCCATGAGTGGCGTTGACGACGTAGTTTGTGCAAAGTAGAAACCACCAAACAACAATGTCTTGATTGGTTTCTCAGATCACTTGTCTCTCTCCTCGGTAAAGATGTGGCTTCCACCTTCCCTCAATTGGAAGAAGAGGCCATCAGTAAGGCTCAACAATACAACCTCATCTATTCACAATCAAGGTACTTATATACAGTACTTCTTGATCTCCCAAAACCCGTGCCATTTGGCCAAGACAAACCTGGGATGTTTCACTCAGCAGAAGGATTGATTGGTAATATCACACACCACAGTCCACAACCCCAACAACCACCAATGTATGGCACACCTCAATATCCATCGGCATATGGAGGAACCCCTTATTATCCCCCACCCCCTTATCAACAACCATACCCTGTTGCCCTTCCTCCACCCATCAGTGGGCCACCGCCGGCACCCACAATACATCCACCTATCCAAACAAGTTCTGGTACTCCCTCTACCTCAGTTTATACTCTAAGTACTAGAAAAAGCGCCATGCCTTCTTATGTACCTTATGGATCATTACCCCCATAGAATCTGTACTTTCCATTTCCTGGTCCTCCACCACCCATGGCTCTACCATAAGGACACCCTCTCGCTGGGGTGAATTTTGTTCAACCCTCTCCCATTCAGCAATATCAAAATTTTGAACAACTGAATATGGAAAATCTGACCCATCAGTCGAATAATGCCAAAAATAAAGGAAAAAACAGAAACAATAACAACCCAGGTCAAGGCAAGAATCACCCCCAACAGAAACAACCTACTGGGGACAACCAGAATCAAGGGAATTAGAACCCCCGGGGGGGCAATAGCAACAAGCATCAAGGGAAAAATAAAAATAATCTTCGAACCAACTTCCCTTGTGCCCTTTGTGGTGATTTTGGTCATTATACTCATCATTGCCCCCAAATCACTGATTTTAAACAAATGAAAGACTCAGGAAATGGACCACATCCTCTAGCACCGCCTGCCCCTCAGAAGGCCCCACAACAATACGTTCAACAACCTCCCCCAGCCATGCTGCAGAATCCCATTCTGCACCAGGGTGTGATGAACACCCAACAGAACATGCAACTTACCCCACCACAGTTGGGACAATATCTCAACCTGAACAATCCCATAGATCGCACTATCCTCCTCACTAGTGAGGAGGAAGTCCTTCTACAGACACGTAGTCTTCAATACCGTGCATCCACTGAGTCTCCTCCCATTCCCCCAGAAACAATCCCAGCACCAACAAGACCCCCATTGGTGATTCCTCGCCCTAACATGAAAACACCTCTTCGCATCCCTTGGATCCCATTGCACAGGAATGTCCACAACCTGCAGGCTAGGGAGGCTCATAATTACAGTTTGGTCGATGAATTAGCACAGTCCTGTTGACGGGCGAAAATGACCGTCCGTCAACTGGGAGAGTGGAACCGGTCCGGGGTTGTCTAAATAACCCAAGCCGTTTGGTATGGACCACCCTGACGAGTTTAACGACTCCATTGGCCGCTCTAAGGTCTCGCGAGGAAACCGAAGAGAAAGTGATTTAAGCTAAATTATCTAAACTAAGGAAACTAGAAACTAATAAAACAAACTACAATAAACTAATTAACAAAATAAAAGAAATTAAACTAAAACTAAGGAAACTAGAAACTAATAAAACAACTAAAACTAACTATACTAATCTAACTACAAATTACTAACTACTTATATATACACAAACTACTAACTATGATCATAATAACTCAAATCAACTACTTAATTGTCAGCTGCAATCATTCTTTATT
>JASDQU010736561.1:70461-101372 GCA_032191745.1 Picea mariana
TTGTGGTGCCAATGATGTTAAAAATTATCTTGTGTGATGTTTTTAATGTACATGTGATTCCTTTTCTTTATAAAATTTTATCTATGCGCAAGATACCGATCCAAAATATAATTGGCTAGCGAATCCAAAGTTGTGTTGAGTTCTCTTGGTATGTGTTTGTATTCTATGAATTCAAACATTCTTTCAAGATGATGAACTTGTAGGTGGAGACGCAATAGGATAGGTTTACGAACGATGTAGACTCAATTAAGATGACAAACCACGAGTTGAGAGTCTAGGTTAATGATTATATGAGATATACCTAGGGAGGAGGCATTGGTTAAAATTCTAATGACATTGTGATATTATTCCACGTTATTGGTTGTCGATCCTAGGAAAATGCCTCCTGAACTCACCAACTCATAAGAGTGGTAAATGACCCAAGATGCAAAAGAAATGTTCTGGGTGTGTCGACTAGCGCCATACGCAAACCCGATAAAGATAGGAAAGGGATATGTCATCTGCGCACACAATCACAAGACAAAGTATAAGTGGCTAAAACAAAACTCATACACACAAGATAAAAAGACACACCAAAATAATAGTATAGTACAATAGCATACAAAGCACACATGCTAGATGTTCTATGCATAGTAATTCTTAAGGTAAATCCCATTTCAGGATTCACTGAGAGATATTCCGTCGTAGTCAACTAGCTTGTAGGAACCTCTTTGTAATACAAATTTTACGATGTAGGGTCCATGACATAGAGGTTCTAACTTTCTTGTCCCTAGCTTATCATGAGCATGGTCATAAACAAGGAATAGGTCTCCTTCTGTGAAAGTACAAGGGTGGATGGATTTGTCATATTGACTCTTCATTCGTTTTTGATACGTCTCATTAACGAGAGAAACATTGCAATGTGTTTCCTCCAGCCTAGTCAGATATAGGAAACGTTCTTCTTCAGCAGATGTGTGAGGCAGGAGTTTTACTGTGAGTTTCAATGAAGGAATTTCACACTCTATTTTCACTGAGGTGCGGTAAGCCTAGAGTGCAGAGAAAAGTTGCATATGCCAAGAAGTTCTGTTTTCCCCCACCATGTGTTGGATCATGGTTTTAAGGACTTTTTTGATAGCTTCAACTTGTTCGTTTTCTTAAGGATAGTAGGGGGATGAGTTCTCATGGTGAAAACCCAACTTGACATGTAATTCACTCATCATCTGGTTTTGAAAATGTGAACCATGATTAGTGACAATGGCTTGTGGAACACCAAAGTGAGTGATGATGTGGTTGAAGATGAAGAGAGTTGTAGTACGACCATCATTAAGAAAAGTAGGCATAACCTGAGCCCATTTTATGAAATAATCAACAACAACGATGATATAACTATGCCTCCCAGTTGAGGTAGGCTTACATTGCATGAAATCAATGCCCCATTTGGAAAATGGGCTGATGGCGACAATAGGATGCAGCAGAACGGAGTGGGTTTGTGCCTTTTTATGAAAAACTTGGTAGGGTGGGAATCTTTTGATAGTCTCAATACAGTCTTTGAAGATGGAGGGCCAAAAGTAACCGTCACCTAAGATTTTCTGAGTTGTAGCCATCCCAGAAAGGTGACCGCCACTTTCTCCAAGGTAAAATTCATTTAGAACACGTTCAGCCTCATCATGAGTTAAACAACATTGTAGGATAGTGTCAATACCATGGTGATATAAAGTGTCATCGATGATAAGGTAGCGTTTATAATGGTGGAAAATAAGACGATGTTCTTCATGAGAGATATCAGGTTGAAAATGTTGGGTTTGAATATAAAGAAGAATATCTCCATACCAAGGATTGGATGTGATAATGAGGAACAAAGATTCATCGGGGAGAGAATCACTGGGCTCAAAGTATTAATCAGCATGCAAAAGATCACAGATAAGTTCTGCAAAAACCAAGGACTTTTTAGCTTTTGATTTGGAAAACTCGAGATCGAATTTCTGAAGAATAATGATCCATTTGGAATATTTTCCCCCAAGTACTTGACGTGTTAGAATATGATATATGGGGTTCGAGTTCGCAGTGACCATGGTAGTGCATAAAAAGATGTAATTGTGAAATATCTAGACGGAAATGATGGCTTTCAGAGACAAATTTTCAACGTGTGAATATCGGAGCTCGATACTGGTTAGACTCTTGCTCAGATAGTAGATCACATGTTCCTCACTGTTAGGGTCCTCTTGGACTAACACCATAGCGATAGTGGAAGTAGAGGTTTCCAAATAAAGGATATAGTCTCATGCATAATACAGAGGATGTAAAAGAGGTGTATGGGTCAATGCATGCTTAAGAGAATCGAAAGATCATTGAGCAATTTCATCCCAGATGAAAGGAGTGTCTTTCTGTAACAATCACATAAATCCTTTAGTAAGCTTGATGTAATTACATATAAAACGACGAATAAATTTCGCTTTCCCTTGCAAACTTTGTAGTTGGGTTAGATTGTTGGGAGGAGTTAAAGGAATAATAGCTTTAATATTTAAGGGATCCACCCTAATCCCATCTTTGGAGACAATGAAACTGAGGAGTCGACTTGATTCAATAGCGAAGATGCATTTGTGGAGGTTCAAATGGATAAGGTAGAACCGACATCGAAGAAATATGGCTCATAGGTGACCAATATGGTCTGATCAATTAGATGAATGGGCAGGTAAATCATCGGGGTAAGGTTATGCAATATGTTTGATATCATGGAAAGCATACGACATGGCCTGCTGGAAAGTGGCACCAGCATTTTTGAGACAAAAAAGTAGTTTTTGATAAGCGAATGTTCCCCACGGGAAGATGAAGGATCTCTTATGTTGATCAGTGGGTAGAATGTCAATCTGGTTATATCCTAAAAATCCATCCATGAAAGAGAAAATAATGCTGCCAGCACAATTATCAATGATTTGGTCGATGAACGGTGTGGGATAATTGTCTTTGGGACAAGCCTTGTTGAGATCCCTATAATTGACCCAGACACGAATGGTGCCTTGTCTTTTAGCAATCAGAACAATGTTAGAAACCCATTCCGTCAAGGGGACAAGATAGATAAAGCCATATTTTAGCAGTTTTTCAACTTCTTCCTTTATGGCCATGGTTTTCTTAGGATGAACTGAGAGAAGTTTTTGTCGTACATGTTTAACTCCTGGGTAAGTTTTTATTTCATGTACAATGATCGAAGGATCGATCCTACGCATTTCCTCGTAGCTCCAAGCGAAAACATCACATAATGATTTAAATAAATTGGTGTAAGATGCCACTTCCTCAGGCGAACAATTAACACTGAGATGAACATTATCCACGATACCTTATTTGATCAAGATATAGATAGCGATGGTAGAAGAGATGTTTCCTAAATTCCCATCGAAAGTAGTATCCTGGGTAAGTATAGGATATTGGGGAGAATCAACAACATCAGGGGGGAACATAGAGTGTATATCTGCCTTAATTTCTTCTAGAGGAGGAAGACAGATGATTGATGATGGTTTTCATCCCAAGGTACCTCATCGATACTAAGAATTTCCATAATAGATTCGTCTGATGGAAAAAATATGGGAAATGTAGTCAAAAGCAGAGGACAAGGAATTCAACCAAGATGGCAATAAGTGTTGTATGCCAATAGATGTTGGTCATATAAGGAGGGAGAGACAGATTGGATAGCATTGTATGAAGCCTCAACTAGACTAAGTGGCATAGTGTCACCCAGTGCATCGAATTCTAACGGACTAGGAACAACCCAAGGATTATATGATTCTAAAGATTGATAGGTCATAGTCGAAATCATATTGATGGTGGAAATATGTTGTGTGGTGGGAGGAAGTGGTGTAGGGAAAGTACCCATGAGGGAAGAATCTTTTAAAAAAACTACACCAACACTTTCATAAGTGATCCTACTATCTACCAAGAAAGGAATATTGTTGGTGGTGGGAGTGCGAGCATCGGGTGTACAATAATCTAATTGGTCAATAATGACAATTTTGCCTTGATGAGGGAATTGTACACATAGAAACACCAATGAAGCAACCAAAATCATGTCATAAAACCAAATTATTCCTAATAACAAGTTGTAATAAAGGGGAGCATCGACTACCTCTACATCGATAGAAATGGTCTTACCTCCCAACTGAATGGCTAAGGACTACAAGAGTCTGTGAGGATGAAAACCTCACCCATCGAATGCTCATAAAATTGTAGGGGATTGGTTAAGTGCAGGTGAATTTAATCCTTTCCAACAAGCTAACGACATGACACAAGTGGAATCTCCCTCATCCAATATGGTGTGGTGAATGTGTTGGTTATGAACAACGACATCGATTTTAAGATAAAGTTGGTGATAAAGTCATGACTTGAAGTTGTCCAGGTTAAACATGATATTATTTGATGACTTGGGATCAATGGCACCAATAGTATCCAAGAGCGTTCTACGTTGACTTGGGAAATGCTGAAGAACTTCAAGAGTAGATATATAACATGGTTCTTGAGCCAAATATTCAACAATGTTGCAGTTTTGGGTGGCACGTGAACTAGGATTAAAAGTTGACTTGCGGATAGTGCTCTTGGGAGGGCATAAAATAGAGTCGAAAGTAGGTTTCTCTATCTGAAGTGATCTAGATGGAGGACTAACAGATGGAGGACTAACATATGGAGTACTAACGGAGGCGGGAGTTGGATCCGCTGGAGTACCCTTAGTGACCTTTTCTTTAGAAGGTTTAGCGGTGTGTCATATGTGGTGGTGCAAGTGGTTAAATCAATCCCATTGAACATATAAATATGAGCACTCGTCAAGGATTCATCACTAGGAGGATGGACAGAAGCGCTCCCCATGGGAGGGGAAAGTGCTTGAGAAACCATCAATTGCTGCTGAGGAAAAGGTTGTGTTAACACGGGAGGTTGGGAATTCGCTTTGAAAATTTTTTCAACTTCGTTGTGATGTGGATAGTCTCGGGTGAAATGATCTTCACCACAAATAAGACATGGGAATTTTTGTTTTTGCTGTGGTTTCTTTTCAGCAACAAGTGGTGGAGTTTGTGTCTTGGGATGTTCATTATTATTATTATTATTCTTTTTGGGTTTATTTTTTGTCTTATTCTTACCCCCAGATTGTTGTGAAGAGGCATATTGAACTGCATTCACCTCAGAGATTTGAGTCAGGCGGGAGGTAGAGGAGAGTGAAGTCGAATTGGTAATGGGTTTTGAAACAAAGAGATTTACTGTTCCAATCAACTGTGATGTAGATTGGGTTTTGACGGTACCAATAACCCCATCCGCATGTGCTATGGAAGAAGGTTTGGATGGATCGGTAGGAGTATGGGTAGAATTTGGAATCAAATTGTACAAAGTACCAGATTGGGAGTAAACCAAATCTAAGTACTAATATTAGGAAATGGATTCTTCCTAAGTGACTACACCACCCATGGCGACGTCATGAGAAATCAGGAGTAAAGAGATTTAGTAAACCACTCTGCCAATAATTGGTCAGGAATGGTTGCCTTAATCAACCTTCGTTATCGTCTCCACTCGTGAATGTGATTAGAGATATGCACAAAGTTAATTTGATGAATAGGTTAAAAGTTCAGTACCCATATCGTAATGGATGGGTAATTGAAAATGCCTGAGAAAATCCATAGCGAGGGAGTTGAAATATTGGAAAGAACCACGTTGAAGTTCAATGTACCATTTGGCTGCAGAACCCGTGAGTGTGCTCTGGAAGAGACGTAAACGTATAGAATCATCCATCAATGAGTTTTATGAACACCATAAATGGAATGTCATCACATGGTTTTTTGGGTATTCTCTAGGTTTACCGTCAAATTTGGGGATGTCATAAGGTAATCTAGTAGGAATTACTGGCCAAAAAGGAAAATGCAATATGGGATCATTTGTCAACTGAGATAAGTTTGGATGATCCAGAGTGGCAAGGAAGGGTAATTGTTGGTTAACTTGAGGGTGATACTGGTGTGGCATAGGGACACCAGTGGGGCCATAAACTAGTTGAGGTGGATAATTGTATCCGGTATGCCCTCCCATATACAGTTGTTGTTGACCATTATAGGTAGGATTTGATGGTTGTTGAGGAACATTCATGAGTGGGGAAAAACTGGGTTGATGCTGAGGAGTACAATCTAGTTGATTTGGTTATGGGGGATAAACAATTTTCCCTTGAGGAGGGTAAACAGTTTGTCCCTGAGGAGGGTATGCATTATCCCCTTGGGGAGGATAAACATTAGACCCTTGGGGAGAATAAGGTTGTTGTCCTTGAGGACCCCACGTGGAATTTGGGACACCCAGATAAGGTTGTCCAAAAGATAGTCTGGAAGGAACAATATTTGATACTCCTTGTGGGTTATGGTATGATTTCCCCCTAGGGTAGGAGTGATTAAACATACCTCTTGAAGGTACTCCCCAAGATTATGAAGGGTTTCTGACAAAATAAGGTTTCCCACCTACCATAGGTTGATTTACAACTGGGGTTTCGCCAGTAAAGGGAGGTTGTCCTCTAGAAGGAACGTGCAAAGGTGGTTGTCCCCAGGGAGGGGTAGGCCTGCTAAAGGATGGTTTTCCTCCGAGAGGGATAGGTCCATTATATTGTGTTTTCCCCCTAGTCGGGATATGTCCCGCAGTTGGTTGTGTATGTCTAGCAAGGGTCTGTATTCTATATTGTAAAGGTGCTCCAACAGGATCTTGTGGAACATGAGGAGCTGTACTGTGAAAACGTGTAATGGTGGGAGTAATGGTTGAAGTTCCTTATGTATGACGAGAAGTGACAACTCTAACATTGAGGTGGACTTGTGTTGACGTAACAACATAATCGATTACTTGTTTGATGGGACTATCAATGGTCTGATAGGATGGTCCTGCCTCCATGGCAAGAGGGTCATGAGCATTAAGAGGTTGTTGAATATATTCAAAATTATCATAAATATCAAGTCCCTATGGAGTCCTCCATAGAGAACGAGAAAGTGTTTGATGTGGATCTACTGCATCAGTTGACAAACAGGGGTCCTAAAGTCATCACTAAAAATTGGTTATGTGGATCCCATATATGTCTCAGTAATGGGTCTCAATGGAAAAGAAGGGACTTCTTCTTCTATAATATTACCGAACGAGTCTAATCGAACCAGGAGTGGTTCAAGAGGAGCTTATGACATAGGTTTAGTATGAGGACTGGGATCCTTAACTGTAACCAAGGGTCTTTCCAAATTTTCTAACAAAGGAGTAGCAACACTCCCAATGTCAGAGCGATTTTCTACCTCTTCACAATAGATGCCTTTTGGTGAATTAGGAGGTAAGGGTTTGTAGCCTTCTTCCGGAGGAAATACTTGCATCCTACATGATCTGCAAAGACCTTTATCATCTGTGGGCTCAATCTTGAAAAATTATTAAAACAACAACACACGCTAAAAAATCTAGAAGAACTAACAAGAAAAAAAACCTTCTCTCAATGATCGTACTAGTTGGTGATGAAATCCAACATCGCATGATCAAATTGAGAAGGGGATAGGATATGAGTGGGTGGAACAATTACGATGGCAACCTTATTAACAAAATTATGCCTTAGTGTAAGATTCCACATAGTAATCGTGGATTTACCCTCCAAGGAGCCCGAGTGAGTTTGACCACCATCTGTTCTAGGTACAATGAATAATTGCCTTCACCATCACCTTGTGTAAAGACCCTAACGATTATGGCTACTAAAGACACCAACTTGCAATCAGCCCCTGAACTAGTATAGTAAATAGTCTAGTCCAAACGTATGGGCAGGATAACAAGTTCAAAATCCTTCGAGAGAACTGAGGACAAGTGGACCAGTAGAACTCCAGAGGACCCCAAACAGATTCAGAATTCAAGAAGCACTGATACCAAATGAAGACATTTCTACCTCAAGAAGAACCCCCAATATACGATCTTACTACTATGAACGGTTAAACCGCAGAGGGATAATCTCCATGGCTCTCCCAAACATGACTTCGTGCATAACCCCTGTGTGAGAGGGGGATCCTAGATAAGCTTATACAAAAATTGGATTTTCTCTCCCTATCGCAAGATGCTAAGTTGCAATCATAACCTAATGCAAAGCACTAATCCTAGTCTAATGTTGGTGGAAGAATCTAAAAAGAAAAAGTTTCTAGATCAATTTTAATTAGAATTGATTTTTGTGGATGTTCATTACTCAGAGGTGAATGAGAGTGAAACTAATGATATTATGACTCGATTCCCAAAAAAGCATAAGAAAAATGCTAAACAATTGTTTCTTTTCAATGAAATTCTATTTATGGGAAGGAGAAGAATTTTTCCTTTCACTATCAAACACAAAAATGCAGAGATTTCATGCAATTGCTCTCAGCAAGAATCTGATTCAATGCTAAACTATTCAGAAAATGATTCTAATATCTAAAATCCAATCATAAAAAGATATGTCTCTGTTTAGATATGAACTTTAATTGATTTGATTTGAAGCTTCTTATGCCAACCAAATTCCACTATTGCATTTTTAGACAATTGGAAGCAAGTATCATATAAACAAAAAGAACACTCTCACAATGATCAAACAAGAAGCAAAACAAATTAAAAATTTTCAAAAAGAAAACCAAAACTTAAACAAGAAAAATTTCTTGGAAAGATATAAATCAAAGATCAAATTAAACAATACAAAGATATCTGTATTTCCTTGCGACAATTTCAAACAATCAGATGAGCGAGAAAGTATAAAAAAAAACTCAAGATATCAAAGAGTAAGAGTGATTCCAAAACAAGGAAATATCTTAAAAAAAAAACAAAGAATAAAAAACTGTTAGAAATAAAAAAGTTGCAAGTTTTATGGAAGACACACACTGATAGAAAAAGTTATGAGAAGGAGGAAAAACCAAAAAATCACACCCAACAAAGACATCCCACAATTTTTCAACAGAAGAAAAATTAGATGCTCTGGTTATATCATCATCAGAGAACTACATCGCTCCCTAGAGAAGTGCAGGGGAGCATCGATAATGAAATCAACACTTTGGATGTAAGGGAAGAGGGGCACTATTTTATGAGAATAAAAAAGTATCGACCCAGAAAACAAAAATTCAGGAAGGTTTGATCATCAGCCTGTGTAAGATGACTTCAGGACTAACAACACATGTAAAAAAGAGGAAAAACGCAGTGAGTAGGATCTGAAGATGGGAAAATACTAAGACAAGACTAAGGAAAGAGACCAAAACTGAAAGCTTCGCTCCCTAGTGGAGTTGCCAATTTTTTTTGTAGGAAAATTCCCCGGTGGACAGGTGAGTGTCCTCTTGGATCTTAGACCCCTATGACCAAGAAAGAAAAATGCTAACATTGAACATTGGAATTCCTTTAAATGTAGCTAAACTAGTCAAGGGAAAAGAGGAAAAAAGCATGAGTACCTTTTTATGAAGTTCTTCCTTTCTCGATCCAGGTTGCACTTGAAATTCAAGTCCTTTAATGAGTTCTACAATTCAATAGACAACAAAGACAATGCATACTTACTATTCTACCAAGGTTAGTTTAAAACTAGATTCATCCAGATGAGAAAAGCCCATGAAAATGTACACAAACTTGAAGAAAATAGGCCAAGCATATATATTAATGAGAACAAAACAAGGTGATTACAAATTGTAGATGTAGATGAAACAACCTCACCAAGTCCTCCTTGTCAAGCCCCTTGCTCAAAACATCCACGATTAGAATGAAAATACTTTTCACTGATATTCTCCCCCTTTCACCATGAGAATTCCTCCTTATATAGGCTTTTAGAGGCTCAACCACCTTAGATATTCTTGGGATAAGTTGAGGATATGACTCCATCAGTTGTGGGATTCCCCTTAGATCCATCCTTGAGCTTGGATTCGAGCCAAAATGACTCGGATGCTTCTTAGATGTCCTTAGAGATAAGGGGGATTCTTCTCCAAGATCCTCTCAATAGGTCATCGCTCCCTCAAAGTTGACCACAAAGCGTTACAACACTCCCTGCTAAGAGGACAAGGAGTGCTAGCTCTATCTGCAAGTGGGCAGGGGAGTGATGATCTTCAAAAATACTTTTAGGATGATTATTCCTCAAGGTAAAATCTTGAATTTTTTTCCAAATGATATATTTTCATCTTCTAACAAGTCTTAGAGGATGTCCAAAGTGTTCTTATGATGTCGTCCGCAATGCGACACATGCAAGACAAAAATATGACTTTTGCAACACTTGTGAAAATGTCAATGAGGCATTATCGAAGTGAGTAATTTTGACAAGATTAGAACAAAATTTTTTAGTAACCTTATCGTTCGAGAATGAGAACCCCAACATTGATTCAACGTTGAAGCTAATAAGGGGAGTGATATTTTTTGATGAACCATAGGTTGAAATCATAACATAATATCAACAACAAAATAGACAGACAGTCAAAGAGTTACTCACATGTTATCACGTCGAAGAGGAAGCACCAAATTAAGATGATCCATGCAACATTCATATCACCGATATTGAAGGAGAGAGAGAGGTGGAAGGTCCCTCTCTAGAGTTATATGCATTTTCTGCACCAATCAAATTTGATAAAGTCAACGTTGGGATGAAAAAAAATCCTAAAATGGAAAGTATTGGAGACTACTGGGATGAGAAAACACTAGAAAGGATAACATAGTTACTGCGCGAATACAGTGACCTGTTTCCAACAAGCTTTATAGAGATGAAAGGAATAACAGGGGAGCTATGTGAGATGAAGATACCACTCAAACCCAAGGCTAGACCTGTCAGAAAAATACCTTATAGGATGAATCCAGTGTATAAGAAGAAAGTGAAAGAAGAAATTGACTGAATGTTGGAAGCTGGAATTATAGAACCAATAGAGGAATCTGAATGGATTAGTCCCATGGTAGTTCAGGAAAAGAAGAAAGGGGGGATAAGGATTTGTGTATATTTGAGGAAACTTAATGATGCTTGCTTACATGACCCTTTTCCTACTCCTTTTATAGATGAGGTCTTGGATAATGTGGGAGGCCATGAATCATATTCATTCACAGATGGATTCTCAGGTTACCATCAGATCAAAATAGCTCCAGAAGATAGGGATAAGACTACTTTTGCTACAGAATGGGGATCCTACCAATATAAAGTCATGCCCTTTGGATTGAAGAATGTGCCAACTATCTTTTCAAGGGTAGTCATAGCTTCTTTTAAGGAATTCATACATCAGTTTCTAGAAGTGTATCTGGATGACTAGAGTGTGTATAGTATTTTGAAATACCATTTAGAAGTATTAAGACTAATTTTGGAAATATGCAGGCAATGCCAGATATCATTAAACATCAAGAAATGCATTTTTGGTACACCTTTTGGGATATTGTTAGGACATATAGTCTGTAAACAAGGCATACTAGTTGACCCTACTAAGATTGCAATCAATGTGAATTTGCCACCACCAAAGTCAGTGTGACAGTTAAGAGCCACACTGGGACATACAGGCTACTACAGGAAGTTTACAAAGGGGTATGCGCAGATTACTGCACCAATGGAAAAATTGTTAAAGAAGGACACCATATTTCAATGGAATGAGGATTTTCAATAAGGATTGGACACTCTAAAGGAAAATATGGTGACAACACCTATATTAGTATTTCCAAATTGGGAAAAGACATTTCATGTGCATGTAGATGCATCAAAAATAACACTTGGAGCAATTCTGGCACAACCAGGAGCAGGGGATGTAGACAATCCTATAGATTTTGCAAGAAGGAAGTTGTCATAATCGAAGTAGAATTACAACACCACAGAAAGAGAAGGCCTAGTCATGGTATATGCGCTTCATAAATTCAGAAGCTATTTATTGGGTAAACATTTTAAAATGTTCACAGATAATTCTTCCCTCAAATATCTAGTCAACAAGGCAGTGTTGGGGGGGAGGATCTGTAGATGGTTGTTATTATTCCAAGAATTTTATTTTGAAATAATAGTCAAACCAGGGATGCTAAATGCAGGACCTGATCACCTATCAAGGGTAACCAATGGAGAAGAACCTACTAATTTGGAGGACAACTTCCCTAATGCACAATTATTTTCAGTATAGGTAGTTAATGAATAATTCACTCATATCATTGAATACTTAAGTAAAGGAGTTGCACCATAGGAATTTAGTACTGAACAAAATAAAAACATGGTATTCAGAGCTACAGACTATCAACTCAATGCAAGACATTATACAAGATGGGTGTAGATAACATTTTGAGAAGGTGTGTATTGGAACATGAATGACATAGGATTTTAACAGAAGCTCATGAAGGCATAGATGGAGGACACTATGTAGGAAAATATATCGAGCAAAAGGTATTGCGTGCAGGACTATGGTGGCCAACAATTTACAAATATGCCAAGAAATATTTCTAGAACTGTGATGTCTGTTAGAGGGTTTGAAAACCCAACAAGAGGGATGAGATGCGCCTAAGACCATAAGTAACTCTACAGGTATTTGAAAATTGGGAAATTGATTTTTTCAGAACTATTAATCCATTGGAAAGAAGGTCAGGAGCCAGATATATCATTACTATGACTTAATACTTAAACATATGGGCAGAAGCAACACTAGTCAAATATTGCAGCGTAGAGACAACATCACAGTTCTTATTTGAGCAGGTGATCACCAGATTTGGATGTCTTAGGATTTTGATGAGTGACCAAGGAAATAATTTTATTAATAATACCATCAAGGCTATTACTGAGGAGTTTGAAGTATATCACCAGAAGAGTACACCATATCATCCTTAGGAAAATGGGACAATAGAAAATTTTAATAAGATTTTGGAAAATGCTTTGACTAAGATTTGCAATGTTAACAAGGGTTATTGTAACTTGAAAATACCAGTAGTACTATGGGCATACAGGACCACATGCAAGAAGTTGACATGACAGACACCATTCATATTGGAGTATGGATAGGGAACATTGGTTCCATTAGAAGTTTTGGTACCTAGTCTGCGCGTAGCATCAATTACCAACTTGGCAGAAAGAGGTGAAGTACATGAGAGGTTAAGTAAACTAATGGAAATGGAAGAGGACAAGATTATGGTAATATTTCACAAAGAATTACATAGATCAAGGAACAAATCTTGGCATGACAGACACATTAAAAATAATAGCTTTAAGGAGGGAGACCTAGTTCTTCTCTATAACAAATTTTTGCAACACCCTGTGTTGGTTTAGATATATGAGTTTATACCTTTAACATGAATGACTAAGGGTTCAAGTCTACTGGGGTTCCAAAAAATCCTCTAAAACTATCGGCCCTCCTGGTAAATGAGAAGGAAATGCATCGCATAGAGTGCACTGCGTAGTCTCACCTGAGATAGTCTTTATGGGTGACTATAATACTGGGGTGTTTGCAGTGCAGGATTGAGTGGAGATCTGAGAAGTGTGCACTGAGAGTTCTATTTAACTTATTAAATAAATATGTTGTCGTTCACAATTATGCATGTAATATAATCAACCCATTCATTCATCATGATAATATCTATTCATAAACAATAAAAGAGACATAAACATTCAATCAAATAACACATGTTTTACCATGGTTCACCCCCTCATGGGATACATCCACAAAGATCTGTCTCTAAGAACTTATATTATGGCAGTTCCAAAACTACAGCGTCAAACACTTTACAAATCATCCTCAGTTGGGTTGAGATTTATTATGAGGTAGAATAGATCACATCGGGCTCCTCAGCCTGTGATCTAACCCTCGAGATCTACCCTCCTGCCCTTGTACAACTCAACAACTTTAAAAACTAGGTCGTATGACAAAATCATTACAAATAGTTATCAAAATAGGACTCCTCTCTTTCGTCATCTCTTCAAATTACAACTACTTCCTTCTATAACTCTCCCTCCTTCTCCCTAGACATCCTAGGTATATATATATATGAGTTTCTGGCTCATCAACCATTACAATGTATTACAAAAACCCTAACCCTAATGACGTTAGGTCTTCCATGCATGCGCACATGTTTCTCTTCCTTCCAGTTATTTCTTTCCTTGTGCATGCCTTCCTTCCCAAAATAACTTTTCTTTATTCTTTGGCCTACTTCCAACAAGCCCCTAAAACTGACATGTGGCTCGTCTCGAGCCACCTAACCTCTGTGTGTTTCGTCAATATCCCTTGTGATCATTTGGAACTTCTCCCTAAGCTTCGTTTCTTGTGTTTGGGCCTACGCGGTCTTCTCCTTGAGTGCATCCAATACCTGCACTACAATATCGTCGTTGACCAACCTTGCACATTCTTCCTGGGTCTGTGCCATATATGTTTTGGCTTCATCTGCCTATGTAATGACCTATGTTGCTTGCTCTTGGAGTGGTTCCATTTGAGCCTTGCACTCCTTTTTCTACGTATGCATAGTTATGAGTTCTTCCTGTAGTTTCTTCATGTCTTGGGCCCCTTTGATGCGCTTTGTGATTGACATTGTCTTCTGCCTCTACTTGAGGTCCTGGATAGTTGTACTTATCCTTTTTCCTTCTTGGTCCCACTTCTGGACCTGTTGATCCTCTTCCAACTTCATCCAGAGCTCCATTGATTTCTCGAATAAGTCATCTGCTATGTGGACTTGTCGTTCTATCTCCTGTATCTTATATGTTTCCTCCTATTTCCTTTTCTCCCTCACCTCTGGTGGAGTGGTTGGTGTGAGATTCTCCCAGAGATTCTCGATCTCCTGCTGGTATTGATCGATTGTCTACACAATCTGATCAATCTTTTCTTTCATTTTGAGTTTGATTGTCTGTACATTCTTTGGAATCCTCTCGTAGGCTATGACCACTTTCTACTCTATTCCCTTCATGCTTTCCCTCTCCTCCTTGGTCTCGAGCTTGGTCTGCTCGAATACCAATTCTAGCTCATCCATTTTATCCTTTACTTGTTATAGTTTGGTTGTATCTATGCATGCATGAGACTGTACCTCATGTGTGAAACTGACCTGCACTTTATATAAGACCTTAGTTGGTATCTGTGACAATACCAATTGCAATTGAGCCAAGTCCTTTAGGGGTGTCTTCCCCATGATTTCATCCATTCATAACATGCTGGGTGTGACATGAAATGTTGAACTCGACTATGCTATTGTATGGACTGTGTCTTGCTCTCTTTCTCCAGGTTATCCTCCTATTTGTGATGCTGACGACCCCATTTCTACGCTGCTTCTAGATTCATGTGCTTCCCCGATCTGCCTAAGGAGTTTTTTCATGTATGCCAACTCTTCTTCATTTTTGTCTCTTTGTCGCACAACATTCTCAAAATCCTCGAATGTGAGATCCTAAACCACTTGGGCCACCATTTCTACATCATCCTCCATGATCGTGTATTCAAGAGGCGTTCTATGTGCCTTCATATTATTGAGAGCATCCCTCATCTAGTTGGTTGGCCACTTATTCTGGCCTGTCTCTTGTGGCGCAACACTTGATGTAGTCCCTTTTGCTGCCTCGACCTGTTTCTGCTATACTTGGAGAACCTGTGGGTTTTTATTCTTCCCCGTTTGGACTCCGGTCTTGGATGTCCCCCCTTTCTTCTACTATGGCTTGTTCTGACCCATCCCTGGTTTCTTGGGCACTGTGACTTCCTGGGACTATGTTTTTTCCTACCCTACCTCCTCAGCATGTGTATGTTCCTGTCTTACCTCCTCCTCCTCTATCTCTGTAAGAATGTCTCGAGAGAGGACCGGAATCCTCCATTCATCTTCCCAATCTTTAATGGCCATTTGTATGTCCCCCTCCATGATAAAATAGTGTAGTTGTAGCCATTTCTTTTCGGGGTCCTTCCACACCTGGATCCACATCGCATGTCTAGTGGCTTTGAAATTGGCTATGCCCCGATAGTTTCTAACAAATTGCAGTGTTATCCTCCAAGTGTTGGCGATGATATCATGTAGGTCGTGGAGATATCCTTCAAATATAGATGCATTCATTCTTCTATTATTAGCATCCAAATCGACTCCAATCGATACGTATCTCGCTCTGTGATTAGGTTTGGGTCTAGTGGCAAAAAATGTGTTATTCAGCTCCTTCCATCCCATAATGGATATTAGGATGATCATTCATGAATAATGAAAATTGGTCCCCAGATTCTACGCATCCTTGCAGTCATATAAGAACAAATTCAACAAACAGGGGGCCCAACTGAGTGTGGTTCTCTCGACACATTGTGTTGCAGCTGCGACAACCCTGACCGAGACTTCTTCCTTGCGACATTTTCTGAGCATCTTGCACGCCATAACATTTGTGTCCATTCTTGTCGCGATGCCAATAATATGTTTGATAATGATCCCACGTGATCCCCTTTTGGTGTCATATTTCTTCTTCATCTCCTTGGCCAGTTCTTTCTCCTTCATTTTGTCCTCGAAGAACTGTGCGAGATCCATGCCCCATGATGGCAGTCCTGTGATGTTTGCAATGAGATTTATGTCTATTGAGATGAGCTGGTCTAGCCATAGATATCTGGTGTGACCACCATCAAATGCTTGATGAAAATTTTTGCACACTGGCCTCTTCCAAAGTATGGTAGGTCCAACAGACCTAAAATCCCAGTTTTTTCTAGTCCTATTGCCCACTGGACTGGTTGATGAATTGGTTCCCCAAAGGGATCTATGCCCACAATCTGTAGGTAGACTTTCTTAGTGAACTCCAAGAACTTGTTTKTTTCTGTTACATCATGGTATGAGTACTTCAATTTCCCTACATACCCTAGAAAATCTACTTTTACCCATACCCTTTCTGGTATGCACGAAAAAACATGTGATGTGATGGGTTGTCTACGYAGTGACCTAGGTACCTTTTGCTTGTCCTTTCACTGTGGTGGATGAATTGAGGTTCCAACCCCCATTGTTCATTCTTTGGAAACTTTCTATGGTCAGCTAGTGAAATCCTCCACTGCTCCTTCCCATGGTTGTTCCAACACAATTGTCTGTGATTCTTTTGGCACAACCATTTCTTCCTGGTTTGGAGCTGTCCCATTGACTCTTGGGGCTTCTATGGGGTTTTCTGGTTGCACTTGGCTTCCTACATCTTCATTCTATTGGCCCTTCCCCTCTTCCAACATATCAATGTCCATGCCCGCAGGTGCTTTTTGCTAGGTTTCTTCTTCGATGCGTGTGGGGTTGCCCATTGTTGTATCTGATAATGGGATTTCGTCCACATTGACGACTTATGGAGGCTGAGATGGTGGTTGTTCGCTTTCCTGCGACTGCATTTGTGATCTGGTTCTAACTCTGGGTTGTCTAGATTTTTGGCTCGGTTCTCCTTGTTTAGGTGTTTCCATGGTGGTAAGCAATTGTCGTTCTTTGATCTCAATAGCCTCTGCAACCTCTGCAAACTTCACTCTTTGTTGTATCTGCTTTATCACTCTCTATCTTTTCCAACTTCGCAATAAGATTTTCTCTCCTGCATCCTTGCTTTGTATGGGCATCATGTGAATCTTGTTGAAGATGTTACCATGATTAAATATTCAATGAACTTCAATCTCTTCATAATTTCCATTAATTTCCCTCACTGTCTCTAGTTGGCGCGAGTAATCCAGCATCTTGTCAGTCATTTGTGACATTCAATTCCACTAGCCTTCGTCACTTATTGCTTCTTTTTCCATAGCCTCCTTTCGTGATTGTTTTTTCTTTGAACAGACCATTGGCCTTGTCTCCGTCAGGCTTGTATTCCCAAGTGTGCGTGCTCCTTATCCTTTCAGTGCACTGTTCCTCTGTTGGTACCTTTTGATATCCTTCTCTATTTGTTTTGTCTGCAAACTGTGCTGTTCATTTCAAGGTGTGGGTAGTCGAATGTCCTTTTACAACTTCAACTGACTCCCATTGATCATCCCTCTAAGTTTTGTGCCTCCTAAGTCCTTCAACTATACAATTTCCCCATCTGTGATAGTTTTTGATTTGTATGGTCCTAACCAGTGCATTCTAACTTTTTCCGGGTGTTGAATGGATTTACTGTCATACATCAACACTAAGTTCCTTCCTTGAAGGTTTCTTCTTGATATGTATTTCATGCCAATATTTGTCCCTTGATTTCTAAACTTGCTGGTGGAACCCTGCTAGGGTCCTATCTTCTTCCATGATCATCATTTGATTAAGACTATCCTGTACTGTGCCTCGTTCTGTTATGTTTGTAATCACACCTACGCATAGACTGGGTACCAAAAATTCTAATGGAACCATTGCTTCTTGTCCATATACCAATATGAATGGTGTGTGTCCTGTCAACTTCTAACATGTGGTCCTATATGCCCACAATACTTCTGGTATTTTCAGGTCCCAATCATCTCTATTCACATTACAGATCTTCGTCAGTGCATTTTCAAGGATTTTGTTAAAGGCTTCTAGTGTTCCGTTCACTTGTAGGTGATATGGTGTACTCTTTTGATGATGAAATTCAAATTCCTCAGTTATAGCCTTAATAATGTTGTTAATGAAGTGAGTGCCTTGGTCGCTCATCAGAATTCTTGGGCAACCAAATCTAGTGATCACATGTTCAAATAGAAAGTGTGTTGTTGTTTATGCGCTGCAATATTTGACTGGTGCTACTTCTTCCCATATTTTCAAGTATTCGCTCATAGTGATAATGTACCTTTTTTCTGTCCTCTTTGTTGGTGGGTTGATTGGTCCTACAAAATCTATTGCCCATTTTTTGAATACCCACAAAGTTACCTATGGTCGTAATGGCATCTCGTACCTTCTATTGGGTTTACCAACCCTCTAAAAGACATCACATACCTGGTAGTACTCCTTCGAGTCCTTGTGGATGGTTGACCACCATATTCCTGTGTGAAATACCTTCTGTGCGGTAGCTTTGACAACGTAATGTCCTCCTACTATTCCTTCATGGGATTCTGCTAAAACCCTTGGTCTTTCATGTTCTAGTGCATATCTTCTCAAGATGTTATCTGCACCCATTTTGTATAAGTGTCCTACAATCAGCTAATAGTCTATAGCCTAGACTACCATTTTTTTCTTTCGCGCGATGTTATATTCCTGTGGCACAATACCTGTACTAAAGTACTGGATGATGTCTGTGAAGTATTCATCGATGATATGAATTGAAAATAACTGTGTGTCTAGAAAGTTGTCCTCTAAATTTGTAGGCTCCTCTCCGTTCATGACCCTTGATAGGTGGTCAGGTCCTGCATTCAACTTCCCTAGCTTGAATATTACTTCAAAATCAAATTCTTGAAGCAATAATAACCATCGAAAGATTCTCTCCCTCAACATTAGCTTGTTGACTAGGTATTTAAGGGTTGAGTGATCTGTGAACATATTAAAATGTTTTCCCAGTAAGTAATGTATGAAATTCTGAAGCGTGTAGACCATAGATAGGCATTCCCTCTCTGTAGTGTTGTAGTTATGCTTTGATTCTGATAGTTCCCTGCTTGCAAATTCTATAGGATGATCCAAATCTCTTTCTCCCAGCTACGACAAAATAGCTCCAAGTTCTATGGCTCATGCATGTACATGCACGTGGAATGTCTTCTCCTATTCTAGAAATAATAGTATTGGCAATGTTACAGTGTTTTCCTTCAGCGTATGCAGACCATGTTGACAATCCTCATTCCATTGAAACTTTGTATCTTTCCTTAACAATTTCTCCATTGGTGCGGTGATCTGCGCGTATCCTTTGATAAAATTTTTGTAGTATCCTGTATGTCCCAATGTCACTCTTAGTTGACAGACTACTTTTGGTGGTGGCAGGTTAACGATTAACCTTGGTAGGATATACTAGTAAACCTTGCTTGCATACTATATGGCCCAATAGTATCCCAAATGGTGTTTCAAGGATACACTTATTGATGTTTAATGATATCTGGCAGTACCTGCATCTTTCTAACATTAGCGGCAAGAAATATACATGGTGTTTCAAAAAACTATAGACTGTCCAATCATCCAAATATACCTCTAGAAACTAGTGGATGAATTCCTTAAATGTAGCTATGACTACTCTAGAAAATATTGTTTGTACATTCTTCAGTCAGAACAACACGACTGTGTACTGGTAGGATCCCCACTCTGTAGAAAATGTGGTTTTGTATATATCTTCGTGTGCTATATTGATAAACTTCATGTCCTCCTACGTTCTCCAACACTTAATCTATGAAGGGTGTAGGGAATGGGTCTTGTAGGCATGAATAATTCAACTTCCTGAATGCGATGCATATCCTTATCTCGCCTTGTTTTTTCTCCTAAACTACCATCAGGCTTATCCATTCTGATTCTTCCATAGGTTCTATGATTTTGGCTTCGAGCATCTTATCGATCTCAACTTTGAATTTTTGCTTATATATCAGGTTTAGTCTGTATGATCGTTGTCTGATCGATCTTGCCTCAGATATGAGTGGTATCTTCATTTTACCTAGTTCTCTTGCTATGCCCTTCATTTCTATAAACATTGTAGGGAACAAGTCACTGTACTCACACAGTAAATCTGTTATGCTTTCTACTATCTACTCATCCCAGTAGTCTCCAATGCTATCCATTTTGGGATTCTCAACTATCCCAATGTTGACTTTCTTCACTTTGATCATCACAACAATTACTTCTGCTTCTAGAGGTGGACCTTCCTCTTCTCTTTCTCCTTCAACTTCCTCAATCTAAATATCGCATGGATCATCTTCATCTGGTGCTTCTTCCTGCACATAGTAACATGAAAATAGTTCTTTCACTGTTTGTCTGTTTCGCTGTTGTTCCTCTGTTATGAGTTCAACTTTTGGTTCCTTAATGAATATCACCCTTCTTATTTGCTTAAGTGTTGTATCTATGTTGGGGTTCTCATGCTCAAATAAGAAAGTGACTATAAATTTCTTTTGTAGTACTGGCTAGCTTGTAGTTCCTCTGCACAGTTCCTGGTCTATATACCAGTTTGCTAATATTCCCTCTAAGGCCATTCCTCTAGAGGTGTCATTTTCCACAGTGCTCTGCACTTCTCCAAGTGTTCTACTGGTGCCCCCTATCCATTGTACTTATGTTGTTGGTTGTTTCTCTATTTTGTGCCAAACCTTATGGATAGTAACCGCTTAAATTGGTAACAATCCTTGATTGTTTCCTTGTGTGTGCCCCACCATCTAGAAGGTGTGGCCTTGAGTGCTATATCGAGTGATAAGAGTCTATGATTTTCTAACACTTCATCCTCATACTGTACCAAGAATACTTCTAGATCATTTACCCCATGGAAACTGGGTATTTCCCTTATCTTCATACCTACCAATCTTACTGCACAGTATATTCTTGCGCGTCTTCTTGTGGAGACTTCATGTAGCCTYTGTTGCCAGTTCTCTAAACCTGTATCTAAGTCTGTTGCACATGAAGTAATGCTTTGCCAACTAAGTATCCYATATGCAGTTGGGTTTACGTAATCCTCATCGTGCGTAGTTTTCCTATACAAATGGCTGATTTCCTCCAAGTCTAAACAAGTGGKCTCTACAAACCTCTCCCTTTTTGATGGGTCTAATGGTGCAATGACCTTGTATTATCCTGACTGMAATGTCATTTTTCATGTCTTTAAATTGATTATGGTATGGTTTTCAAATGCCCAATCCAAGCCGAGCAATGATGGATATGTTGTTGTGTCATCCACTATCGCTATTACTTTGAAGTCTTCTTTAGTGAGAACTCCATTCATATCTACTGTCACTCCTTTCAGACTGACAATTGGTATAACTCTGTGTTAGTTTGCTAGTTTCATATGAATGGGTGAATATCCTAATGTGGGCTCTCCCATACATTTCCATGTCTTCTTGGGTAATACACTGAATTCAAATCCTAGATCCAATATGATATCTCCCATGTTGAAATCTCCGATGTTGGCATTCAGCCTGAACTCTTGTTCTTCTCCTTGTATGTAGATGATTGACTATTTTCTGTTCTAGTTTTCTGTCTACCTCTATGCTACATCTTTATAATATATTTTGAAATATTTTGACAGAGGATGGATCATTTAATAGTTTTACACATGATTGAAAAAATCCTTTGATCGTACTTACTTGTCCCAGGGGCTACATTTCTTTGGTATGGTCCAACGATGGAGGAATTTCATACTCTGGTACTTCCTTGCTCTGCTGCGCAGTTGAAGTCGACTTGGTTTCTTGCTTCAAAATTTCTTGTCTGGCTTGCTTAAATGTTTCCTTTTCATCCTCCGCATTGAACTGCTTCCTTGGTTTGGCATTGTTCTTCGCCCACTGGTGTTGTACTGGCTCTTGTCAGATTGCGTCATTTCCAGTTTTAGCTCCTCCGCGTGTAACTATGTTGATGTTTTTTCCTTCATCCCTTCCTTTGGCTGAAATCCATTAAAAATTCTAGTTTTTCTGATTCCTCTTTTCCTGGATATTCCCTAGTAACGTAGGACATTCTTTCGTGTCATGATCCGATGTGCGATAATACATACAAGTCATTGGTGGAAGTGGAAATTATCTTGCATAGTGTCCTGGTTGTTGACAGTTGTGACATACCACTGATCCTATACCTCTTCCAAAGCCTCCTCTTCCTCGTCCTCCACCTCTGTAGCTATCTTGATCTCCTTGCAGCGCATTATACTGGGGTTCCTAATTGTACTGTGTGGTATTGTACTGAGGATGCGTTGTGTTGTACTGTGGTTGCGTGGTATTATATGGTTGTTGCGTAATATTATATTGTTGATGCGTAGTGTTGTATGGGGCTGGTACTTGGTTAAAATGAGGTGCAGTTTGCCTAGTCAACATTTCGGCCTGCACCCTATATGCATCTGATGTTATCTCTCCCATCAACTCCATAGTTCTATAGTCTTTGTCATCATGGCCCATTGACTTGCAAAAGTTGCAATATGAGATCTTTGGGACTTTATGGTATTTCTGCATCATTGGGTAGTGATATGGATCGTGGCCCGATTTCTTACATATTTTGCACCATAGTACTCCTGTTGGTAACATATTTGGCATTCCTGCTACCATATATTGTGCGAATGTTGGGCATTCGTTCTTATGGTGTCCTTCCGTCCTGCATGTGGTACACCAAACGACTTATCGTTTGTCCTTACTTTTGTTATGGTTTAGTTGGAACGTTAAATTCTTAAAATCCTCCTTCAAATCTTCGATTATTGGATCCATCTTCTAGTATTGGTTTTCTTCCAGTTGTAGGGCTTCCTGCAGAGCCTCTGCTTGCATATAAAATTTCTATTGTCTCAGTGGATATTTCAAGTGTAGTGGTAGTGAATTGATGAACAGGTTCCTGTGCTACATATCTGTCATGAGATATTTAAACTTTATTTTTAGTCTCTTGAATCTCTGGTCAATCTCCCATACACATTCTCCTGGTTTCTATCTAATTCTATCATCTCGTTCATGTACTGATCCTCTGAAATTGGATTCTGAAAGTCATTTATCAACAACTTCTTGATGTCCGCAATTATTCTGGTTGTCCCTTGTGGATTGTTTGTCGCTAATATCATATACAAATCTAGTGCACGATCCCTTAGTGTAATCGCTAGCTTTGCAACTTTAGTGTCCTTGTTTGTGATCTGTTTTTCTTCCCATATATTCTCATAAATAAACAAGTGTTTTTCTGGGTCCTTCGACGCTTCTCCTTTGAATTCTGGTAACCTGATGGTGGGATCATGTCCAGCCATCCTGAATGCTAAACTACTACCTCATCATGGTGTAGATACTTGACTAGTTCTTCCTGAACTAGATCCTCCAATTATTGTTTCCTGTGTAGATGTACTTCCTACTGTCTTCCTTCTCCCAAAATTCAGTTTTCTAAATGGTGGTGTTATTTTTGGTGTGTTAGTCATACATGAGTTGATGGGTTCCACACTGACATTAATATGGATAGGATTGCTTCCTTCTCTTCCCACTCTTGGACTTGTCGTCTTCCTCTCATATGTTGTGCATAGGATTTCCTCAATCTACTCCACATCCTGGAGATCCTATACCTCTTTTTCATCACTTTCCAAGCCTTCCCTCATGGCTACAACTCTCTTCTTGGTGTTCACCTTGTATTGGTAGGGTACTCCACTGCGTGTCTTTCTAGCTGTCACCATGATCCACATTATCTAGTCATCATCCATCATGATTGGGTCCAAGGATTATTCCTTCTTGCCTTTATCCACTTCTCCTTTCATTTATCCTTCCATTTCTCCTCTTTCTGTCAGTGCTTCCCCCCTTCCCCCATGCACGCAGGGAAGCTTAGTTGTCTGACTCCATTGTCATTACACCTTTTCTATATAATAGTATCTTAATAGAAGTATATAGGGATAGAATATACCTTCCTTGAGGACCTTGTGTAAACTCTTTCTCCTCTGCACTGTATGACTTCATGATATCTACTACAAATTCTATTATAAATCCTGCTACAATACTGTTGAGCCAAAAATCTACTGCGCGGGTGAATTTGTTATTCACCTGTTGTAACTGCTCAATCTGAACTGAAGTCTACTCTATCTTTCATACCTAGTTTGTTTCATGGTTATCCTTCAACCTCAATATCCACTCCTGCAATAAGTGTGGGAAATCACAGAAAAATAATTCATGCAGATCAGTAAACACATACTTCTCAAGGTATTTGCACGATGATACTCTATCATTTCTGTTATCTTTCTGTGCAAACTCCAACTCATTTGTCTTCAACCATATTTCAATATCTATTTTTGTGGGATTCCACAGTCTCAACATCCCCTTCTAGCAGTGCATTCTCACCTTCTTGTCGCCCGTTTCAATATTCTCTAGACCCACCTTCTGCAGATCTTTCGTATATTTTAGCATATTTTCAATAGATCCCATCTATTCAATCCTATACTGTTCCAAATGATGACAAATAAACCATTTTTTAGTATATATATATTATTTTATACCTTTAAAATGGTTGACCTAGGGTTCAAGTCTATTGGGGTTCCAATAAAGCCTCTAAAACTATCAGCCCTCCTGGTAAACCAGAAGGCAATGTAGCGCACAAAGTGCAATGTGCAGTCTCACCTAAGATAGTCTTAATGGGTGACTACAATACTTAGGTGTTTGCAATCCATGATTGAGTGGAGATCTAAGAAGTGTGCACTGAGAGTTCTATTTAACTTATTAAAGAAATATACTGTCATTCATGATTATGGATGTAATATAATCAACCCATTCATTCTTCATGCTAATATCTATTCATAAACAATAAAAGAGACATAAACATTCAATCACATAACACATGTTTTACCATGGTTCACCCCCTCCTAGGATACATCCACAAATATATGGCTCTAATCTCTTCTATTATGGAAGTTCCAAAACTACAACACTGTGTGCTTTACAACTCATCCTCATTCGGGTCGAGATCTATTAGGAGGAAAAATATATCACACCAGGCTCCTCATCCTGTGATATAACCCTTGATATCTACCCTCTTATCCCTCTACAGCTCAACAACTTACAAAACTGGGTCATATGACAAAATCACTACAACTAGTTATCAAAACAAGACTCCTCTCTTCCGTCATCTCTTCATATTACAACTATTGCCTTCTATAACTCTCCTTCCTTCTTCCTGTACATCCTAGGTATCTATATATATGCATTTATGGCTCATAAGCCATTACAATGTATTACAAAAACCCTAACCCTAACGACGTTAGGTATTCCATGCATGCATGCATGTTGCTCTTCCTTCCAGCTGTCGATTTCCTCGTGCATGCCTTCCTTACCAAAATAGTTTTTCTTTCCTCTTTGGCCTACTTCCAACACCTTGGTAAGTTCAAAATTCATTGGCTAGGACCATATGAATTAAAGACTGTAAAAGATGGGGGATCTATGAAACTAAAGGATTTGGGAGGAACAAAAATGAAAGGAATGATTAATAATAGTCGATTGAAACTGTACAGGGACAGTCAAACTACTAACTCTTAAAAGTTATAGCACAGAAAGAAAACCATGTATATAGTGTACTATAGTATAAATTAGGAAAGAAAATTGATAAAAATAAATAAAAAGTAGAAAAAGAAGAAAAAGGAAGACAAAAGTAGAAAAAGAAGGGAAATACAAAACCATTGGAAAATGGCATGCACAACAGACAAGAAAATCAACGTGACAAAAATAAAAAGTTATCATGCGCATCATATGGATGACAGGAAGTAAGCACAATATGCTAGCGAAAAATTCACAGCAGAAACATGCAGTGCACCGGAAAATGGACCAACATTCAGAAAATAAAAAATCGATCATCAAGATAAAAAGGTGTGAACTGAGCATTTATGAAACTTAATGAAGCATTCTCAAGAAGATTTAAAACATTTATGACCATCAAAGAAGCGTCTCCAAGAATATTTACGGAATTTATGACACTGTTGGCAGCCAATAATTCCTGTGAAATTTTATCATAATAAAAAGTCATCACCAAGGGATAAATTTTTTTGGTAGCTGCCTCCTTGTCCTTACAATTTGTCTTTGAGGAGGTTCATTGGCCTATCTTAGTACAAGAATGTTTCGTTTTTAATCTATCGTTTGTTTTGTTTAATTTCATGAGTGAAAGCATGAAATTAGAACAAAATTTTGGCTTGGGTAATCATCATACAGTTTGTGATTTCTTTGTCTCTTTTGCTAAAAGGGATTACACCTAAAGGGCATCTATTTTTTTATAAACCTTAAAGTTTGTAAGCTAATATTTTTATTTGTTGATCCATTACCATTGATTTATTCAATTTGGGAGTCTTTGCTATGGTTGGTTATATGGTTTTTCACATTTGGTATATGCTTGACTGCGCAAAACCTTATGGTTAAATTCCAAATATTAATCCTACTCTTACCAGTCGCATCACGATCTGATCACCATGGTACATAAATAACACACTCATAATTCCACATCACCCTTGGTCCTACACAATTTAGACTCACATTCATTATTGGAATAGGTAAGTGGTGGTGGTTTGGGTTCAGTGTTCATTACGTAGAATGGTTTACTATCCTGCGTGTCCTCTAGTTCTTTCCCACCCAAAGCTCAAATTGTCGGTTATGGTAGCCTCCCGAATACTTAGGTATCGGGCCTCTCTCTATTTTACAAAACATTTTCTACTGCTTATGTGTTGGAAAGCGAAAACTACTTATTGTCACCCTTGCTGTGTCTATGTGATAATACCCATGGCTCCCATGGTAAGAATTGAACCCAATGGTTCACAAGACCTCCTCGCCCATGATGATGTCGTAGGCGATATTGTGGCACATGTATGGGACATTTTCATAAAACAGTTTGAGGGTTATAACCTAGCAGTTTCACAGGTTTTCTCTCAATCGTTTGATGGCTCCAAGCTAAGATTGGGGATCTGCAACTAGAAGTAACCGAGGATTCCATAGCACAAGCTACAGGATTATCCCAGGAAGGAGAACGATGGTTCAAAAACACCAAAAATCAACACGTGCCCTAGAATTTGCTCATGGTCTCTAAGAAATCGAAGTGTTGCCCGAAAGGTACACCGATTACTCTTATCAAACCCTGATGGCATGGCCTGATTCTAATTATTAAGCAATTCATAGCTTGTGAGGGTAGATATGGCTTAGTTTTCTTGTATCACATCAGCTTGCTGATGATTTTTATAGGGTTCAAGTTAAACATTCCTTTCTATCTATTTATGAGTCTACAGAAAATGTCTAAACTTTATCAGAAACAAAAGTTTAACCCACTAAGCCTTTTCCACCATGGTATTATTTGAGTCCTTTTGTTTTCACATCTATCCAAGACTGGGCATACTTGGGAAGATTTCTTGTTAAGAAATAAATTTACCCTACCCGAGAATGCAGTAGAATCGCCTCTACACCTCAATGAAAACCCCAACCCTTATATATCTAACCCTGCTATAAAAAATTTGTGTGTTGATCCACAAGAAGACCATGCGATCACATAATGAAACTCTATTTCTATACAGAACCCTTTGGGAAAAAATCCACAATATGATTTCGTTCCCAAAAAATCATTAGAGGAGATTATATATGTGTTAAAGGATAGGGTTTATTTTTCTCCTACTATTGAGATGACTCAGGGTATTTTAAGGAAATCGAATTTCAAGAAAACTCGCAAGCATAAGGAACATAGTAATTTGGATTTAAATTTCACAAACAAGAGACCAGGTAGGATTATATCCAGAAGTGTGTGAAATCTCCAGCGAGATCATCTGAGCTCGATCCCAGTGATTGAGGTCAATGATCACTTGTCTGAGGATGAAATCGATAATTTTCTTGCACAGGAGGATGTAGATGAATAGTTCCTCGAAAATGAAACCGATATTGAATCTATACAATATGATTTTGTTTAGGAGCTACCTCCATTCCTAAAAGATCAAGAAGGCTCCACTGGTATACAACACGATCTGAAGCAAGTTGCAGAACATACCAAAATTCCCTCTGTAAAACACACTCAACCTCTACCTACCATAGCACCTGTACACTATGAATATTGTCTTGATTGGGTTGAACGATACTACAGGGATATAATGTATCTCCAAGCACACTTAAAAAATATGGTAGCTCAAAACTCCTTGCTTGAGAAGGAAAATGAATAATTAAAAGAATGCGTTCGATCGAACGATGACAGGAAAAGAAAAAGGTTTAAATGGGCTGGTAATGTGATTATCAAGAACACAATGAATTTCAACACTATCATTAATTCAGACTTATCATATGCTTCATTGTCTAATGTCTGAAATGGTAAAAGATTGTTTTGATTCCCTTTTGATTTAATTCTGTTGGAAAATAAAATAGATAGATTCATTTTTTATTTTGTTTTTAATATAAGACTAGATACATAATCGTGAGATTCTGTAGCTAGTTTATTTGTAAATATTAGTTTGTATTGTTATCTAAAATTCAATTTCATTTCATCATTTTCAGGAAAACAATAGTTATGATGCTATTCTCAAGGAGAAGAAATCATGGATTAATGCACTCAATAGCTTAGTAATTTCTCATTTTTGATAAAACAATATCATTTATGTAATTATTTTTGATGTAAAGACTCCTACATGAGTGTTCTTCTGTTATCCTATTTTTTGTAAACCAAACTTATTTTCAAGGATTATCCTGTATCTTGTATGATAAGAGGTTATTGATCCAAGACATGTTTAAATAGTGGTTGTTGTTTAGTGTTAAAGACAACTTTTCTTGGACTATAGTATGGACATATAATTTTGGGAATTAATATGGGAAAGCAATTCACTATTGGCTTTAGACCTGTGTGAATTATGCAACGTTTATTTCATTGCATTCTCTTGTTATTTCTATGTTATGAGTTATCATTTCTGTAGATTTATCTTTAGCCTTGTCTCCACATGATATTTCATATCGATGATTATTTTAATGTTGCCCATGATTTGTCGATTCATTTTGTATTTGTGATCAATCAATCATTTAATTATTTTTGAGTTTACTTCTGATGTTAAATGATCGATAATATAAATGTTCAGAATTGAGACTTCTTCCATTCTTAGCTATTGATTATCTTGAGGTCATGGGATTTTTAATTAGTTATCTTTATGCTGTTATAAATTCACTCCAAGCATCAAACACTTCCTTGAATTTCTTCGGGAAGCACTATCTTTTGTTTCTGTCATAGGTTTCCCTTAAATGCAGGACAAGTAGGAGCTCACACAACAAAGAAATATAAAATTAGTTTTGTTGATCAATTAAAGGTTATTAGATGCATTGATTTCTTTTATTTAGAGTTGCTTATTAATGAAACAATGATTGAATTAATTAGCTTTGACTATTTTTGTGTCATTGTTTCAATCGTATTCGCTTAGTATTTACTAGTTGATATCTTTAAACATTAGAAAGATTTTTGTTATTAATTTATCTTATTTAGAAACATTATTATGAACATACACTTTCACAAGATTTCAAGCAAACCTTGTAGACTGTATATAGATTGATTATAATCATTTTGTATATTCACATTTTTAGATAAACATTTGTAATTAGTATATCAATTGTGAGAATCATGACTTTAGTTTAGTTTATTTCTTTTACTGTTTTTAGGACCCTAGTTGGCTAACAGAGCCATTAAACTCGTCAGGTTAGATCATACCAAACGACTTGGGTTAATTAAACAACCCCGGTCCAGATATAACCTTCCAGTTGACTGTGTGTCATAAACGTTGTTGAGTACATTTGTATGCTTCCTTTTTACTCTATAAACTACACTTTTGCCTCTATATCCATCCATTTTGCCTTCATTTCATTCCATATTTTCCATAAAACAACTTATGCAAGGTATATTTATCATTCTTTAGCTTAAGAATTGAGTTTTCTAAATTTTGGCATTAAAATTGAAAATTTATCAGGAATTACAGGATTTGACTAAATTCCGTAATTGCTCCTTGGTTCGTGTACTTGCAGGACACCTGAGCGAAATCTAAGACTTGGGTTATGATCCCTGATGTACAAGGATGGATGATCAACTATAAGCTTCGAGATCTGAACCTTCTAGGTGTCTGGTCAACGCTGGTCAAACAGGGCCACTTCAGCAGAAAATACCCTATTTTAGCCTTAAATCATCGTCAGTTTTGGATTTTCGTGGGATTTGGTCATATATTATGGATCTGAAGGGGGAATTCGACCTTCCTAGAATATATTATGGATCTGATCATGATATTTAGGAGATTTATTAGCATTATTAGTTTTAAAACTCTTGTATAAATACTCTAAAGCATAGACTAGTATGACAACCTTGAATGTGAATGAAGAAACTTTGGAATTTGCAATCTTGAGATCAGTTCTGCATTTTGTTCTTGATTATGCCTATGATATGATGATGTGAATGCTGCTGGAGCTCTTTCTTAGCTGAGACAACTCAAGTGTACAAGTGAACCATTGGAGGGCCCCCTTTGCCAAACAAGTACACTCTTTCTTTATGTTCTTTTCAAGTAATCTTTGATACATGTTTTAGATTAGATCTTGTTGTATATGAGT
>JASDQU010736561.1:134046-146387 GCA_032191745.1 Picea mariana
ATTTGACTAAATCCCGTAATTGCTCCTAGGTTCGTGTACTTGCAGGACACTTGGGTGAAATATAAGACTTGGGTCATGATCCCTGATGTACAATGATGGATGATGAGCTATCATCTTCGATATCTGAGCCTTCCAGGTGTCTGGTCAACGCTGGTCAAACAGAGCCACTTCAACAGAAAATACCCCGTTTTAGCCTTAAATCATGGACAATTTTGGATTTTTGTGGGATTTGGTCATATATTATGGATCTGAAGGGGGCATTCGACCTTACTAGAATATATTATGGATATGATTATGATATTTAGGAGATTTATTAGCATTATTAGTTTTAAAACTCTTGTATAAATACTCTAAAGCATAGACTAGTATGACAACCTTGAATGTGAATGAAGAAACTTTGGAATTTGCAATCTTGAGATCAGTTCTACATTTTGTTCTTGATAATTCCCATGATATGATGATGTGAATGCTGCTAGAGCTCTTTCTTAGCTGAGACAACTCAAGTGTACAAGTGAAGCATTGGAGGGCCCCCTTTGCCAAACTAGTACACTCTTTCTTTATGTTCTTTTCAAGTAATCTTTGATACATGTTTTAGATTAGATCTTGTTGTAGATGAGTTTTATTCATATCTTGCCATAGTTAGATGAATTCCATAGCTAAGTCATATGCTTAATGTTTCAAAGCCTTACTCATATTGTGAATGATTTCTTGAATAAGAATTCAATGTGTGGTTTGCCTTCAAGCATTAAGATAATCATGAATGCTTTTTGAGTTATTTACGCTTTCAGTACTTTTGATTTAAATTGATGATAGTTTCTAATGAATGAAAGAAGACAATGAATGCATCTCTTGAATAAGAGTTTTGTCCTTCTAGCATTTGATCAGTCTTAGAACTAGTTCGAACATCTCTTGATTGCTTACTGTTGATACTCTTTAGGAAAACAATTGCTGATTACTATTATGAGATCTATGAATAAGACTTATGAACATAAGCTTAGCATCACTTCCATATTCATCCCTTAGAATAGGTTTTGGTTTATTCCCATTAAAGAATAAAAGTTATCTCTAAATCCATATATTTTGGATGTGCCTCTAAGTCTTACAAACACCGGATTGACAATCATTTGCACTCTAATTTACATCAGTAGATTGGAGCCTAACAAACACCAGTCAACAAATGGCACTAGAAGGAGGGCCTGAAATGTATTGATGGCACGCAGAGGTTGTAAGACTCCCCCCCACACTTGTACTCTTGTCGTAACATGAAGTCACTTAGAAAATAACATTACACTTGACCCGACTACTACCTCAAACATTACCTCTGACATTCCTATCGAACCAATGACACCGGTTCCTCAAGGGATTGATGTTCAAGAAATTGTCCGCTAGTCGATCATAAGAACTTAGAGTGCTTTATCCTATATTAGACAACCTGGTAGACAAATTAATCAACCTCTTGATTTTACAAATATTCAAGAACAACCTCGAGACACTAGTGTGCCTGAAAACCCTTTAGGTGGTAATATTACCAATCCTGTTGAAGCACTTATCCTTGGTGTTGGTGGATCTAGTATCCCACCATCCCCACCTGATTCTTATCCATCCTCTTTGGTAGGATAGTCTTCAAAAGAAGGCATTTTTTCATTTGAACCATGTCAACCTTTGACTCCACCAAATCCCATGGAAAACCAAAATATTCCCACCATACCTTGGCTTGATCAAGATGCCATGGCTGTACCTAGACCCCATCACCCATTGCCTAAATATCCAGAGAAATGGCTACCCAAATTTGATCCATATTTGAAGCAATCGACTGAGGATCACATCAAAAAATTTATGCTATCCGGTAGATTCCGAAGTGTTGAACACGAAGATGTCATATGCAGATTATTCCCTTACACTTTCGAGGGGAATGCCTCTACCTGGTATTTTTTCCAACATCCTCAGACCATCATCTCTTGGGACAAGTTTGAAACTTGTTTTCTAAAAAAATTTGGAGATGATAAATCTCCAAAAGTCTTGATAATGGAACTCTCTAGTTCAAAGATGAACCCTAAAGAAAAAATTAAAAATTTTAACCAAAGATTCCTAACACTGAAAAACAAAATTGTTGTAGATTTGATGCCTATAGAAAACTTGATTGTTGGATATTACACTAAGGCCATGCATAACAACATAGCCATATGGGTTAAAAGGTCCAAAAATAACACATTATTAGAAGCCTTTGAGGAGGTGAGCCAGATTAAGAAACAAATTTGAGCTAAAAGATAATCTAAGTAGTGAGGCTGAAACAACTTCATCTTCTAGAAAGAAAATAGAAATTCTCGCTAGGCCTCCTCAAGCTAAAAATCAACAAGAAACATTAGACTTGGAAAGTTTGCAGAAATCTTTCCATAGATTATCCAATCAGGTCGTTGACTTGAAAAGATCCACTGAGGAGGCATCTACAAGTAAAGGAGGCTTCAAACCACCTTTTAGAAAACCTTTTCCTCCAAACCAACCAAACTCGACCACAAAAGGTCTAATTTTCGAAAGTTTACAGTATGCTTTGCAAACAATTTTGGAAGCACATGACAATTATGTTTTTGCTCCTCCTAAAAATCATGATGATACAGGTGAGGAAGAAGCACTTGAAAAGGAAGACACATCTCCTCCCATTTTCGGGCACTTGTCAGACAACACATTTCAAGAAAATTTTGAAACTATAAACCCCTACAACAGTAGAAGGAAAACACAAAACAAACCTCCACCCGAAACAAGTAAAAATGTGGTTTCAAAACATCCAAAGCAAACTGAAACTAGACAAAACTCTGCTGCTCTAGTTTTAGAGTATGATTTATTAGAATATCTTAAAAAATTAAGGGCTAATATTTCATTTTTTAAGTTGCTGAAATTTCCACTTATCCTACAGAAAATGCTCCAAAGCATTGCTGAAAATCATAAAAAGAATGATTTTAGCAGCAATAAATCAACAGAAATTGACTCAAACAAAGCTAAAGATATCCTAGGTAAAAATCCATCTGAAAATTAGGATAAAATGGATACATCTGAAAAAACTGTAGGAAGCTTAGATAAAACTATTTCAGGAACAACCATAAAAAACTAACAGAATTCTTATGTTTCTACACGGAAAAATGTGCCTTCATTTTTATTAACTTTTGAAATTTTCAATAGGAATGTACATAACTATATGGTTGATTCTGGCACCTCATCAAATGTAATTCCTTTGTCTGTATGCTAGAAAATTAACGCTGAAGTAAAACCTTATGATTTAAAGATCATTCAGTTAGATCGGACTAATGTCAAAGTCATTGGTGAACTAAAAAATGTGTTGACTAGATTATTGTCCAATCCCAAGGTTCATCAACTAATCAATATTATTGTTGTTGACATTCCTGAAGTTTATGGGTTTTTTTTAGTAGAGATTGATTAGAACAATTACATGAGTATTTTTCTACAGACTGGTCTCATTTATGGCTACGAGAAAATGGACAGCCCAACAAAATCAGAATAAACAGAGAATGGTACCTCAAGTACAATGTGATAGATCTGAACGACCCAAATGAGCCTTTTGTTACTGCTGCAAATTCGGTTGAAACATAGGGAATGAATACTTTTTTCGGTAATTTTATGACTGAAATTTCCTCTATCACTAATCGAGAACAACAATCTGAAATAACAGCCTATACTCAGTCACCAGCTTTACCAGGTACACCAAATATTGTTGATGACGCATGTTGGAGGTAGGCCAAAGTGGAAAAGCAAGGCGGTTTTGGGAAAGAAATAAAGCACGAGGAAAGCGATAGCTGGAAGGAAGAAAAACACACGTGCATCCAGCGAATACCTAATGAAGGTAGGGTTAGGGTTTTGGTAATGTATTGTAATGGCTAAAGAGCCATAAACGTATAAATATCGATACTTAGGTATCATAGCGGGGGGAAAAGGTTCTGGTTATTATTGTTGTTTTTAGTTATGCATGAGTTGATGCGAAATGTAATATTTTTTTGTATGATCTATTTTGTATAAGTTGTTGATCTATAGAAGACGAAGGAAGGTATATCTTGAGGGTTAGATTGTAGGCTGAGGAGCTCGGTGTGATCTAGTCCACCTCATATAGATCTTACCCGACTGAGAAGAGTTGTAAGCACGTGATGCTGTAGATGCGGAAATACTATAATAAAATAGTTGAGAGACAAATATTTGTGAACGTATCCTAGGAGGGGGTGAACCACAGTAACATCTTTTTTATTTGATGAATGCATGCATATTGTTATTGTCCTCAATAGTTATTGTTATTCTTAATGAATGAATAGTTATATTTCCTTCTTATTTGTAAATAACAGTGTACTACAAATACAAGTTATAATAATGGTTCATCATACAATTCTCATATCTCGTACTCAATCCTAGGTTGTAAACACCTGAGTCTTACAACCACCCATTAAAGTTATCTTGGGTGAGACTGCGCAGTGCATTCTGTGTGTTGTGTTGCCTGCTTGTTTACCATTAGGGCCGACAGTTTTAGAGGCTTTGTTGGAAACCCCAATAGACATAAACCCTGGGTCAATAAACTCAGACATAATAGAAGAGTAAGTAACGAAGAATTAACCAACAAATGGTTCCATTGTCGGTGGTAGGAACAAGAGAGGATTGAGTACACGAGATAAGTTGAAGACCTGTTGAAGGCAGATCAAGAAAATATTAGGGCAGAGAGTAATGAGCCATTAAAGGGGATGTTGAGACTTTGGAATCCCACAAAAGAAGAGATCAAAAGATGGTTAAGAAAAAAAGAGCTAGAGTTTGCATAGAAAGAAAATAGAAACCCTAGAGTAACACCTCGTAGATATCTTGAGAAATACGTGTTCACTGATTTGCATGAAGTCTTTTTCTATGATTTGACACACTTATTGCAGGAGTGGATACTAAGGTTGAAGGATAACCATGCAATGAACCAGATTCAACAGTTAGAGTGGACCCCAGTATAGATTGAGCAGTTACAATAGGTGAACGACAAATTCACCCCCACAATAGACTTTTGGCTTGACAGTATTGTGGCAGGTTTTATCACAGAGTTTGCAGTTGACACAGTGAAGTCATTCAATGTAGCAGAGCAAGAGTTTCTACGTGGACCTAGAGGAAGGTACATTCGATTGTTGTATACTTCTATTAAGATACTTCTATATAAAAAAGGCGTACTGACAATGGAGTCAAAAAACTAAACTTTCCCGTGTGCATGGGGGAAGGGGGGAATCACTGATAGGAAGAGGAGAAATGGAAGGAGTAAAGGATAAGGGAAAGAAGGAGGAAACCTTGGACCCAATCATGATGAAAGACAACCAGATCAAGAAGATCATGGTGATAGCTGGAAAGACGGGCAATAGAGTACCCTACCAATATAAGGTGAATACTAAGAAGAGAGTCGTAACTACGAGGGAAGGCTTGGAGAGTGATGAGGAAGAGGTAGAGGATATCCAGGTTGTGGAGCAGATTAAGGAAATCCTAGGTGAAACATATGAGAGGAAGACAAGAGGTCCAAGAATGGGAAGAGAAGGCAACAATCCTATCCATATTAATGTCAGTGTGGAACCCATAAAGCCATATGCGACTAATACACCAAAGAGAACACCACCATTTAGACAACTAAATTTCATAGGAATTCAAACAACAAGAAGTACATATACACAAGGAACAACAACTGGAGAAGCTGGTTCAGGAAGCACTAGTCAAGTATCTACACCACGTAGAGGGAGTAGTTCAGCGTTCAGAATGGCAGGACATGATCCCACCATCAAGTTACCATAATTTTGAGAGGAAGCAACATAAGACCTTGAGAAACACTTGTTCATTTGTGTAAAGATCTGGGAAGGAAAACAAATCACTAATGAAGATAACAAACTTTCACAGTTAGCGATTACGCTAAGAGACAGTGCTTTAGACTGGTACATGAGTTTAGACACAAACAATGCTTCTAGGATGACAATGACACTGATAGACATTAAGCAGTTACTGATAAATGACTTCCAGAAGACAATCTCAGAGGATCAATACATGAATGAGATTATAGAAATCTGACAAAAACTTGGAGAGTCTGTTTTGGAAATTGACCAATGATTCAAGAATTTAAAAGGAAATTTGAAGTATATCATGATCGTTATGCAACATCGGCACCTATTTTTCAACTCATTGCTACCACACTTAAAATACCCATTGAAAAAACAAAAGTTCCAGACATAGGCTGAGGCTCTGTAGGCATCCTTGCAATGGGAGGAAAATCAGTATCAACAAATGGACCTAGCTATCGAAGAACTAAAGGAGGATTCAAAGAACTTAATGTTTCAGCTGAACCAGAATAAGAACAAGGAAAAATGAGAAGTCGTTTGGTGTACTACATGCAAGACATAAGGGCACCACAAGAACAAATGTCTGAAATTCACGCAGTATATGGCAGCAGGAATGCCAAATCCATTACCAACAGGAGGATTGTGGTGCAAAATCTACAAGAAACTGGGTGATGACCCTTATCACTACATGATGATGCAGAAATACCAGACAATCCCAAAGAGTTCATATTGCAACTTTTGAAAGTCAGTGTGCCATGACGATAAATATTGTAGAACTATTGAGTTGATGCGAGAAAGGACATTAGATGCATATAGAGTGTAGACAAAAATGATGACTAGGCAAGCCACGCCACAGTTTAATCAAGTTCCATCTCCATACAACACTGTGCAACAATAGTATAATACTGCGTAAAAGGCATACAATAACACATAGCCACAGTAAAACACAACAAAACCTCAGTAAAATACCACACAGTATAATCAAGTGCCTCAGTATAATGCACCGAGAGGAGATCGAGCAAGCTATGGAGGTGGAGGACAAGCCACATGAGGTAGAGGACCAATGGTATGCCACAATTTTCAACAACCAGGACATTACACAAGGGAATGTTCGCTTCCACCAACAACTTGTATGTATTGTCACATATCAAATCATGACACTGAAGAATGTCCAACACTACTGGTAAATATCCAGAAAAAGAGGAAGCAGAACATTCAGAATGTTCAGTGGATTTCAGCTGAAGCAAGGGATGAGGGACGAAATATCAACATAGTTACCCATGAAGGAGCAAAAATAGGGAATGACGCAGCTCGACAAGAACCAGTAAAAAATCTGTGGGTAAAGAACAACACCGAACCAAGGAAACAATTCGACACGCAGAATGAGGAAGAAACATTTAAAGAAGCCAGACAAGAATTTTAGAAGGAAGACATGGCGTCAACTTCAACTGCGCAACAAAACAAGGAAGAACCAGAGTACAAAATGCCTTTGTTATTGGATCATACCAATGGAATGCAATCCATGGGACAAGTAAGTACAATCAAAGGATTTTTTGCAATCATGTGTAAAAGTATTAAGTGATCCATCATTTGTGAAAATATTGAAAAACATATTAGAAAAATGTAGCATCGAGACGAAGGAAAACTAGAACCAAAAACAATCAATCACATGCACACAAGAAGAAGAACCAGTAGAGAGTTCGGACTGAATGCCAACATTGGGGATTTCAACATGGTAGACATAATACTAGATTTGGGATCATAGGTAAATGTATTACCAAAGAAGACATGGAAATGTATGGGAGAGCCCACATTAGGATATTCACCTATTCAATTGAAACTGGAAAACCAACACAGATTCCTACCAATTGGTAGACTGAAAGGAGTAAAGATAGACCTAGATGGAGTGCGCACTAAAGAGGATTTTGAAGTCATTGAAATAGTGGACGACACAACACCTTACCTAGCATTTCCTGGTCTAGATTGGGCATTTGACAGCCAGGCCATAATCAACTTGAAGACCAGGAAGATGACATTTGATTCAAGAGAATACAGGGTCATCACGCCATTAGATCCATCGGAAGGGGAAAGGTTCCTAGAACCCACTTGTCTAGACTTAGAGGAAATCAGACAGTTGTATAGAAAAACTATGCACGATGAGGATTACGTAAACCCAAATGCAGACGAAATACTCAGTTGGAGGAGCATTACTTCATGTGCAACAGACTCAGACACCGGTTTAGAGAACTGGCAACAACAATTATGTTAGTACTCTGTAAATTTGTCCAGTTGATAGAAAAATGATAGAGGTATTTGTTTCAACCTACTTTAGAGCTGGGCACTAGCCTACTCAACTCAGAGAGGCCTCTCTCGTGTCACTTGATATTTCTTTGGAAATTGGTGGCTAGATTCAATTTGTTCAGGGGGTTTTATACAGTTGATGGCGAAGGAAATGGAGGTGACATTTGGGGCTATGGAGTCGAAAATGAATAAAGCAGTGGTAGACCATTAGAACTATATAGAGGAGAAAGGATAAATGAGGCAATGAGTCTGAGTTTTTAAAAATGAAATATGCATGGTGAAAGAGAAAAAGGGAAACAAATAACTACATCAACACATATCGAAATGAACTTTGAATTAGTTAAGAAGAGAATTACATCATTTAAATTTCTAAGTTGAGAGCATCATAAGACGAATTCTGGACTCTTAACTCTCCAATTTAAAAGAGGAAAATGTAAATGGGATTTCAAAGACATAAGAAATACATACTATGATAGAAAACATAACTCATATCACAGCCATTATAATCTTTTCATAAATAGTTCAAAATGCTTTTGCATTGTATATTCACTTTAGCTCCATGGATTTACAAAGTGTTCATGTTACGAGGGAAGGACCCTCTTCAGTCAGTCTCTTTTATTTACATTTGTAATAGTATATATAGTTAGATTACATATGGGATTCAGAACAAATCATCTTCCCCAAAGTTCCAAAGATAGCTGTCGGTTACAAAAGAGTAGCATACAACAACCGAACTCCTATTTTATAGGGGACGTTATAAACAAAACTGACATATTCAAGGTTTTTTTCCTTGAAGTCCATTTGTCCATATTATTGCAAAATTCTCTGACACACATTAAATTTAGCTTGCAATCTATTTCATCTTGGCAATTTCTTCTTTTAATGTATCAAGCCATGCAGGTTGGTTTTCCCCAATGCTTTCGACCACCTCATCTCTAATCCCTGTCTTCTGTCGCTTGGTCCACTTCCTCTTTACCACTTGCTTGTAGTGCCTTTCTGCATATCCGTTGATGATTAAATATTTCATGATGGGATTTAATCTGAACTCTTTATCTGCTTCTGGCTCTGTTGCAGGATCTGTATGAAATGTTGTTGCTAATATCTATGCGACCAATGTCTCTTTATTCTTCACTGATGAATTCACCATATTAGTTGAAAATCCTATTTCACTGGAGGTTGCTTGATCAACTTTATCCATTTTCCCAGTTTTGCAGAGAAACTCAAACTTGTATCCCTTAATCATATAGAAATTAGGAAGCTGATCCTATTTGAAATTACTTCGTTCAAAAATGAAGTCTTGATTGCTTAAAATAGAGTAATTTTATCTATGTTTTGAAGGACAATCATCATTGAGTTCCTAATCACATATTATTGATGAAAGTACTTGTCCGAACAATGGCCTATCACACTCGTCCATTAGTTCTGAATGACGAGCCTTCAGATCATCCTTTTGGTAGTTCTTACCCGACATTGCACGACATAAAGTACTCGAACAGTCGTACTGATGTGATTTGATAAGCCATTAACTCTTCCCTTTTCACATGCGATCTTCGGAAGAGACATATATCAAATGATTTTATAACACATGGCATTGGGGTGAGATTGGGTGGTTTCAAGTCTACTCACTTCCCCCCCTGATATGCACTTGGTGGTGCCATGTGTCTGTGAGGTGAAACCATGGTATTTTCCATGTCCCTCTCTCAAGTAACTAACCTCCACATTATTTCCTCGCCCGATACGATTACTGACCGTCGATATGGGCAGCTCAAGATCTATGGCCCATCGGGTCCCATCACTCCTACATCTTTGCCAAATTTAACCCTGTCCACTAGAAATGACCTCACTCGCTAATCTAACACTCCTGTATACTGAGTTAGCATTCCACAAAATCTCAATATTTAGATTTGAATAAATTATTATAGTGATAACATAGGCTCCAACTAGGGATGTTACTATTGGATCATGTTGTCATTTATGCCAATGGTTTGATTGATTGATGTCAAGTGATTGATTGATGCCAAATGATTGATTGATTGATGATTGATGTCAAATGTAATATGTATTTTTCTTGATGAGATTATATAGATGTCAATTATATGATGCATATGATGTCATGCATAGATGAATATGGTTCAATGTGGGTTTTTTGATATATGATGCACAATTAGATTGATCATTATAGTCTTATCATGGTTGATAAGGTGCACAAATGGATGAACTCCAAAGTGGTCCCCTTATGGTGAAAGCCATCATGGGAAGACACTTTACGGTTGAGTTATCCTAGAATAATGGTTGAAGGACCCATTCTTGAGTGTGGAATAATAATATTAAGATTAGTGAATTTGTCAGTGAAACTATCCTAGATGGATAGTGCTTGTCATTCAATTTTTGGTGGTATGTGGAACGTCACATAACTCCTCACAGTTAGAGAGTTATGGCCATGAGAAGTTGGAGAACCCAGGTTTGGGTAATGGACCCAAGTTTTTTTTATGGATAATGGTATGATTTTCTGATATATCTTTAGGTAAGACTATTCTATATGGATAGTATATGTCATTCCATTTCTGGTGGTATGTGGAACATCACATAAATCCTCATGGTTTGAGAATTATGGCCTTAAGAAGTTGGAGGACCCTCATATGTTGTCTTGAAGCACCAAAATGTCAAAGAAGTCAAAGATATTGCAAAGAAGAAATTATTATTTAAATGATAAAGTAAAGTGACAAAGTCAAGAAGGATTATTTAAATAATAAAGTGAAGTGACAAAATCAAAGAAGATTATTTAAATGATAAAGTGAGGTGACAAAGTCAAGGATGAATATCTAAATGATAAAGTAATGGAGAATTTTCTAATTATGGAAAGTGGTTAACCCTAAAAATGTGGAAAATAGCTTAAGTGACCTATAAATGGGTTAAGTGATCTAGTAATGGGTTAAGTGACCTAGAAGATGGAGAGTATAAATAAGAGGCAAGGATCTCTCATTTCAGATCACACTTGAGAATATTGAAGATCTATAGGTGACTGAGGTAACCAAAGGATATATAAGCCAAATTTCAAAGGGAAGGTGAAGAAAAGAGGGCCAGAATTAAAGGGCGGATAAATTCTTTTCATGATGCTTTCTAAGGTATGTTATTTACAGGTCATCTCACCATTTTCTCAATAAATTATTTTCTATAATGATTTAGACCGTGAGATTGATATGCCATTGAGGAAACATATCTAAGTATCTATGGTAAACAATTAATCTTGTTTTTTGTTGTATTTTTGGAAATACACTCCGTAGAAAAAAGGGTTTGTGGCTAGTCCCGAAACTAGTCTAAAATAGGTGTTTTGGGTAAAAACATCATAACGTATTCATAACATATCCAAATTTAGTGAGACAAATTGTGTTGGTTATATTAAAGTATTTCATATTCTATGTAACATTTTTGAATCAATTCAACAAATATTCAGTGTGGGGCACGCTCTACAAGGTCGATATCTAGAATAAGCCAAAATTCATCAAGGTATGCCATTTTTTCTATAACTCCTTTTCTGAGAGGTTCCAAGTAGTGAAAGTTGGAGGAATTGCATAAAAAAAACTGAAGAAAATTGTGTATCAGTTTCATATCTGTATTCATTACAGGTACAAATTTATGATTATTTCAAGTTATAGTTTTTGACTAATCCAAAACTAGTCATGGTTGAGACAAGCAGTTGATGAGTTGGCACATACATGAGGTGTATAGTTGATGATGTTGGTGAATATTGATGAGTAGTTGACACATGATTGGCATATACTTGGTACATGGTTGGATGCACATTTTTATGGTACAGGTTGATTACAGGTTGTTTGGCACAGGTTGGTGCATGACTGATGCACTTGTTTATGGTACAGATTGATATATTTTGAGGATTGTTGCCTCATCTCAGTTGGTGCTGAGGGTGTAATATGAGTCTTTAATTATAGAACTGGTGCTCTTGTAGAGTTGTACTCTATTCAGTTGTTGCTGAAAACCCCGATGGATTGTAGTCCATAATAAAAAGAAAATTGTACATACATCTTGTGTTCTTTGTGTTCCTTGTGGTGATGACTTGTTGATGATATATTGTTGATATATGTTGCTGATATGTGTTGACATTTAACTAGTTAAAAATTACAACAATGAGTAATGAGTTAATGGTGATTGTTAACTAAGGATTTTTGGAAGAAAGAGCCC